>JABUQX010034262.1:0-11279 GCA_015478945.1 Trachelipus rathkii
ATATATATGATATAATATATATATATAATATATATATATTATATGATATAATATTATGAAGGGATTGGCTCTAAACATGCAATTACCATGCACCTTCCTCGTCCGGCAATCCAAGTAGTAACACCTAGAAAGTTACACTCCTTGAAGAGGGCTAAACCCTTGAGGTGTGAACTACTTGTGCGCTATTGGGAAAACATTACTCAAGAGGAAAACCAAAGAAAGGTTCAAAATATTTAAGCACAAAACGCTTTACTGGATTACTTGAAGAGAACATAAAAACCATTATATTTGAAGATAAAAGAAATATCTGAATCTTCACAGAAGGGAAAAGTGGCCGAAAAAAAAGAAAACATGATTCACAGACAACAGCAGATGATGATCCATGTCCTCATATCATCGACTTCTACCTCCTATAAAAGAGATTTCTTCAGCCCTACATGTTTGAGAATAACCTGATAAAAAGATTTTGGATAATGTAATGATGGAAAAAGCACAGAAAATTCATTTCAAAAAATTGGGGAATTGATTGCTGTGTAAAAATCTGCATTTTCTTTTGTTGAAGACATTGGATTTAAGAAATTAATAAATCACGTATGTCACAATATAATATTCCATCTAGGAGGTATTTTCAGAGAGATTATCCAAACAATATATAAAGTAAAGAACACAATAACACTTCAGCTGCAAGAAATTCAAGCAGAATCATTAACATCAGATATTTGGACTGCCATATAACAATGAAGCTTTAGAAGTATTGTCAAGGTGCATTGGATTGACTAAAGATTTCCAAAAGGAGGAGAGTGGAACATTACAAATCAGTAATTTTAGTGTTTCTCATTCAGTAGAAAATATATGTCTAAAAAGTGAGGAAATACTAAGAGCTGGAAATTTAAAAAAATAAAATATTCATGATGTCCTAAAGATAACGCACCAAACATACAAAAGGTATGAGAGCGACAAGGTGTTATAAAATGAGACTGTTTTTATTCATTCCTTAATTCACTAGTAATACATGAGCTATATTTCTCCACAAAACAATTAAAGATTTAGATTAACTTTATGTAAGGAAATGTAGGTCATTTAGGTAAATCACCAATTGCTACAACTAAAAATTAACGGAAATTCAAAAATCTAATTTGCCAATACACAAGCTTATCCAAGATGTGGAAACAAGATGGAATTCCTCAAATTATATGCTGCAAAGGATCAAGAGCAAAAATTGCAATTATTATATCTTATTCTCAAATTCGAAAAACAAATCTAGAAGATATCTTAAATGCGAATCACTGGAAGCTAATGGAGAATATAATTGGATTGCTACAACCATTTGAAGAATTAACTTAAAAGAGCCGAGTGAGATGAGTAGATTTATCCTTTTGTAATAACCTGCAGTTAATGCATTGCAAAATATTTAGCAAAACTTGGGAAAAATTTACAACTATGAAAGATGAACTTTTTAAATTCTGTTACTGAACGTTTGGTACCATTAAGGAAGAAACTTTATGTACTTGCAACAGTTCTAAATCCACAATACAATTTATGCTCAAAGAAGAAGTAAAGCTTTATAAAAGTTAAAGAAAATATTACATTAAGTTCAGATTCTGATGAACAAAATGATGATCAAAATGATCAGTCTATATCAGATTCACATCGAGAATCTGAAAATGAAATGCAGATATTGAGAAGGAAACAATTCAATTTTCTGGAAGTGCTTGATGACATGCTACAAAAAAATCTCTTAAGAAGAAAATGAAGAATATCAGATCACCAACCAAGTGTAACTGATTAAAGGAGAAAAAAGTTAAAATGCAAACGTAGAAGCAGCAGTGAGAGAAAACAACATGAATTAGAAAATACTATTCAAACTACTTTGGATAAATATTTGCAGCACCACTTATGGCATACGAAACATCGGATGCTGATCTACTTTAGGTGGAAAGAAGAAAAGCTATTTATCCTGATTGCATCTTACCTGAATTAGCTAGGAATAGCTAGGAAATATCTCTCTTCAAGTGTTATTTAATCTTAAGACTATTAACAATGCAAGGAAAAAATTTTATTTAGTGTAAAAGGAGTCGTCTTTCTCCAACACTAGCTGATCAACTTGGTGTTTCTTCCATCAAATTAAGAAACATTTGAAATTTTATATATTAACTAATGGTATATTTAAATTTCTCAAAAAGTTATTGTGATACGCTATACAGTATCGATAACAGCTGATACATGCAGGCTTTAATATATATATATATATAATAGATATATTATATATCTTATATATATATATAATATATATATATATATATATATATATTAATATATATATATATATATATATATTAATATATATATATATATATATATATATAATATATATATATATATATTTGATATATATAGTTTTCAAATGTTAGTTTGTTTAAAAACTTAAAAGCTCTTTTAATAATTAAATTTATTAGGATATATATATCAAATTTTTAGACTTTTGGTCAGATATGGCATGTAGTTAAAAACTTCTTTACCAATTCCATTTATCTATTTCTTATTGCTATTTTAAAGCTAGATTTAGTCAAAAGTGTATTTTTGTTAGGGGTGGTCATTTTGGATTTCAAACCCTTTTAAGTTGTTTATCAAAATAATCAGTCAATTTAGTAAATGGTGATCATTAATTAATTACATATTATTAAATATTATTTATAGTTATAAATTATTATTATTTGACTTAATATTATCACTACAACAACAAAAAAAATACTAAAAATAATTTTTTTACATTTTTTGTAATGAGCTTTATATCTACATAAAGTTTATATTACTTTCAATGAATATAACTATTTTTATTTTCAAAAACTACCTTTTAGACTAGTAGTCTCCGGCCGGAGCCGGAGATCTTTAAAATGGCCGGAACTCCGGCCAAGACTGAGCCGGAGCCCGAGATCCGGTGCATCCCTATATATATATATATATATATATATATAATAATATATATATATATATATATATATAATAATATATATATATATATAATATATATATATATATATATATATAATATATATATATATATATTATATATATATATATATATATATATATATATATATACAGAACGATTCTTCATCGGAGTCTATTTAAACGCCAGAAAAAATTGGGCCTTTTCCTGGAACGATCGAAGTCTCTTAATTCTTCAAGAAGACTTGTCACCAATACCTTCATGGCATTGCTGAGAAAGAATGGACGTTATTAGCATTCCAATTTTTATATCTTGGATAAATTCTTGTTCATGTATGGAGATATACAAGGTAGGGGAAAACTAGAGTATCATTGACATATACGATATTTTCCTAAAGTTTCGAAAGTTCAAGCTGGGTAAGAATTTAGATCGGACGTTGCCGTTAAGTTGTAACTTTAATTCACACGAACACTAGTCTATTATTCCTTCTCAAACGTTAATCTCTAGTATTTAATATTTTTCTTCAAAGTAAACAAAACAAAAAAAATATAATTCGTTAGATTGTATTATACCCAACTTGCATACGAAAAGTATATAAAAAATATTCAAAAGGGAATGCAAATTAGTTTAATCCAGGGTTGCAAAAGAAAAAAAAATTTCGGAGGTTCGGTGCGCAACATACACCGAAAACAAAAGTAGATCTTGACGCAGGTCTAAAGGAAAGCCTTATATATACTCTTAAGCGAAAGCTCTTCGCAGAAAAAAAAATCCTAGGGCTTCACGAGATTACATTGACAAACAAGGAGTCCGTCACAAGGTTCCTTGCGCCAGGTCCGTCAAACACGTTATTTTCCTTGGCATTTCTTTGCAGATTCAAATCCACCTTTTCATCGGTCTTCAGCCGGTCCATTCCCAACACATTCATTATCATATGACCAAACCATCCTTATACACTTCTTCGTACGTGGTCCAGTTTTAACTACTGTCCCACTATTAAAAAAAGATACTAGCTAACATTAGACACCCATCAATATTATTCACCCGAGGACTCTTTTGACTACTACCACACCTTACCTTACTGGAAGGATAAATAATTGATAGATATATTCTTTAATTCTACTAACTATTTTGCACTTAAAAGTACGAAAAATACTATATAAATTAAAAACTAGAGGTGCAATTAAATTTTCGTTATCGTTATTTGGCATAGTTTAAAGTTAAAACTTATTTTGAATGAAATTTAATTATATCTGGAAGAATGGATGCAGTCGGTTTATATAAAGATTTCCTTCCCACATGGTTGCCATGTCGTGCTAGTAAGTAATACAACGCAGGTCCTCAAGCCTTGATAAAGGAGAATTGCCACGATATGCATAAGCCAATGGCTTAAAACCCGACAGATGTAAGTCTGCTTCTGGTAGATGAAGCAAGCAAGATAGAAGTTTTAAAAAATACTCGCACACGAATTTTGTAATAATATAAATACAATTTAAAATCAGAGCATAAAAAAATTTACTACACACATTGTTGCAAATTATCCAAAAATACCCCAAGGGTATAAGCAAATCAGTATCAGTGACATAAGATGCAATATATCAACCAATAGAAGCAGTTCAGAGTAACTCAATGACGTCATTGAAGTACTATTTTGGCTAATAGTAAAAAAAATAAAAAAGGCTCGATTACCTATGCATCATTCATAGATAGAATACGAGATATTCCCTGTAACGTGACGTATAATTAGTCGACGGCATACATATTAATGCAAATGGTTTAGTGTGAATTTAAACCTAGTATTTTAAAATTGATCATAAAAAAAAATGCGTTTGAAACGCTAGGTTGTTGTTTTGAAAGTTGACATATGGGGAATAAAATATTTTGCAGCACAAAAAAAATGTTTAACATATTAAAACGCTAATAAAGCTGGACATATTTTATTTTAACTTTTTGAAATCCATTTTACTATGATAAATTTCAAACAATAATTAAAATAAAATTTTTCGTTTCTTTAACAATTATATATGATTTCTTTATCGGTACTCCTACAATAGTCGTGTATTTAAATATATTTATTCGTATTTGGAACTGTATCTATAAATACATCAATTTTAATATATTTAAACAGGAGTATTTGGGATAAAATTAGTTTACTTTATTATTTGTATCTACATTTGCCTATATGGGTTCTGTGATTGCTTGAATAGTCGAACTACTGAGAGTAGGCGTAGGTGATTTTCTATTAACTCTGATAATGTCCGTAGCCTGCTTGCTAACTTCGAATCTGTTGAAATAATATTCCCTTTTAAACTCTCATCCTAATATTTTACTTATGTCTGAAACACATGCAACAGCTCTAACTAAAACTTGTTCATACAATTTTCGTATAAAGGGTGCGGTTTGTGCCAATTATAATTTAACACTCCTGTAATATGTCTCGAAAACTGAATCTTCCTACCTTTAGTATTCTACGGTTGAAAGTATAATTTGCAACTACTACCATTATCTTGTGTTTCTGCTACTTCTCCACAAATAGAAGTTTATTTCAGTATTTTACTACTCAGGAGACAACTCATCCAAATGCTGATGCCTAGGTACTCTAGTTATATTTCAACGTACACCACAATGAGTGGTTGGACTTCTCTCATACTGAAGCAGGTAGGGTGGACGGTAAAATCACTCAGTATTCTTAACGATCTCGAACAGGTGATCAGGGAATCTCCAGATATTCTGACTCGTACTAAAAAAATCATAAACACGTTTGACTTGTGCTTCAACAGTACTATTATTCGATATAAATACACTATTTTTCCTCCTATCGATAATCTTGACAACAATCTTGTAGCTCTTAATTATAATAATTCTCTAACAGCTTCGCCTTTCCATAAATGTATTTTCCGGCATTTTAATAGGGCTAGTTGAAGAGCGACGAGTCGCTTCTTGGAATGACTACTACCTTGACACTGAGAATGCTTCGAAGTCTGCCGAAAAGGTGGGGGGCTGTAATCGCTGATGGGATTAACAGGTTCATCCCTTCTTCGACTAAATATCTTTCTCCCCAAAATCAAAGTTCTCATGACATTCAGTTAAAGGATGTGGAAAAACTTTTGTTTTCCTATTACTGCTAATTTTCAATTAGCTCGTAATTGTTTATTTATAAATGTATTTAAACACAATTAATGAATTTAGTATTTAAATGTATTAGGAATTTAAATATACTCAAAGTATTTACTGCTCAACTCTACCCATTTAAAAAAAAATGCAAAAATTATTACTGATGACTGGGTATAGAATTGAATTGATGTGATTGAGAAACGGAATTAGGACTATTGTATGAAACTGTTATAGCACCAGAATTGTTAACATTTTTTTGGGCTCTCTGCTCTTCTAAGTGTTTAATACGTGTTTGCATTATTAGATTCTGAATTTCACCAGTTAACCTGACAGTCTTTTCCTCTGGCAGTTTTCTCATCTGGGCAATAATACTTCTACCAAAGGCACATAGTTCATCCTCAAATGGATCATTATGTGGAGAAATCATTAACTTGGGATACATTGCGTTAGTCTCCGGGTCATCACTAACAAAACATTTACTATGTTGGTTTCTGGGGAATGTATCAAAAGATGAGAATTTTGCTTGATGTCTTCTGATTCTTGGTGATACAGAATTCTGGCTGAGGTTGCCAGAATGTGACTCAAAATCGTCATAAAGAATCCGACAGATTCTTGATTTTTCCATATTTCCAAATTTCAGTTTTTTATTTTATAAATTCTTTTCACACCTGTGTAAGCAGTAATGGTGATGAACAGCATTCACTCTGAAAAACATTAACAAACAGGTATAATTATTTTTTATAACAAATTAAGAAACATTCGTTTTTATATATATATATATATTTAGGGATGTACAGATACCGATAAAAGAGGCCGATAACAGATTATTTTACCATTAAAGTTTTGGATTACTTTTAATTAATATAATAAATACACATTAATAAGATAGAACATTTGTACTGCTAGGCAACCCAAGATTGCATTCCCTGTACAACCAATACTTAGTCATTTAAATTTCATATTTGGTTGTGCTACGTTAGAATGTTATTTTTATAAATTAAAATAGTAAAGTCTTTAAGGAATAAATAATGCAAATATCATATTAATTAATTTTTAATTTTGTGTTTATTCAGAAAATATTTCCATTTGCCAAATTTTCTATTAGAGGAACAAGCTTACAGCTACTAGCTTTTTATGTACATTATTACAATTTACAAGAAGAATTCTTTAACTAGTTAAAATTAATAAAGAATCAAAAATAAGAGAAGGAAGATCACTAATAGAGCTCTTCTAGCAAAAGTCAAACTGGCGATCAGAGATAAGATTGAAAGAATTGAGATGTTTCCAAACATTTCTGTTAATAATAGATTCGAAAACTTTAAAGAGAACAGAAGTTAAAGAGATTGAACGGTAATTGTAGGGTTGAATGGAGTCCGCTCTTTTTGGCACAGGGTGAATGAGCACAGATTTCAAGAAAGAGGTGAAACGTCGACGATCGAAGAAGGTGCTGATAATTAGTTGCCTGCAAGCACTGATAATAATGAAAACCTGGGCCCATTTTCATGCAACCGAATGAAAGGATTCTCTTCTGTACGCAGCATCTCCTTTTCGTAGAGGTTCATCTCCTCTTTCACAGATTGCAATTTGAATTATCTTCTTTGCTCCTTGATGACTGGCTCTTCAGTTTTTACGATGAGGTTCCTTGGTGTGATTCTTTGAAGGTGAATGAGATGTCAATGCAAATTTCGGCCATGAACTATCAAAGTCTAACATATCAAATCCTCATCTCAATTCACTATTTACTGAAAACCCACATCCCATCATCAGTGCTGTTGCTAGGGGTTGACAGATAAGGCGGCTTCCACTTCTGTGACTTTTTTCTTTTTTTTGTCAAGCGAGCAAGCTCCACCGGTTTTGATATTTAAATGCATTCTAGAAGTGTTCACCGTCGAGATTGCCAATTCTTGTGCGGCTTTCAGCTAGCTTAAGTGATCCTTAATTAGAACCTTAATTATTTATTTTTTTTTTTACAGTTGTCACCGCCACTCAATGGCAGAACCCTTATCAAGGAGGGGGTGTTGAACGCCTCAAAAATTCATCTAACGCAAATTACCAGATGAGCACAGACCGCAGCGCTTTAAAGTTGAAAACGAAAAACCTGAAAAAAACACAAATGATGGAAAGTTAACAGAACAGAGGTGGCAGGAAGAAAGAAGCACCGCACAGCGATCTAGTCTGGAGTTACTAATATCGCACAAAACTAATTTGCCTACACAAGCACCCTTGTGCTACGAGGGGTCGTAAAGTTGGTGGTACGCGAGTTGAAAGTTTTCGTCGAGCACTTGACGCACAGTACTATAGAAAACGGGAATAAGGGCAACACATCGAGCTGCAAATATAGAGGGTCAAGTGAACTAGAAAGTACAGGACAGTTTTATAAGGTCTTTTGGCCTTTGAATCGAACCCTATCCAAAAGCCGTGTGAAACCAAGCCCTCCAGAATATTAGAGCAGTAACTCCATGGGACAACGCAGAATGAGGCCTTGTCATAAGTGCTGAGAGTAACTGAGAAGAGGAAAAAAAGTCGTAGTCTAACCTTACCAGACCACCCAGTTTCTTTGAGGCCGCCCAAGCAACCGTTGTGATTTGAGGTTTTTAAGACAATTTTTTTGTTTATGCTAAAGCCAAGGATGTTCTAATTGGGTCACCGGAGAAGACCGAGAGAATCCGTGCGGAAAAAGATAGAAAGTTAGGCTATCTTAGTAGAGGGAGATTTTAAGAAAAGTTGGGTTTTTAAGGATTAAACTTCACAAGCTTGAGACGACCAAACGACAAAACCCTGAAATTCTATCCAGATCTGCGAGAATAGAAATCGAAAGATTAAGACGAAAGCATTCTGAAGAACAAAAATAAACAATAGAATAAAATGAGTTGCAAGAATGAAGGGTCGAGTCACTGGCATAGAGTGGATCAAGTTAGATGTGAAGGTGAGAAGATCATGATGAAAAGCGTAGGAAATAAAGTAGGAGATAAAACAGAACCCTGTAGGAACACCAACTATTGACAGAAAAAGAAGAATCGCCCCATCAACAACAGCATTCAGCGATTTGAAAGAAAGCTACTGACAAATCAAAGAGAAGAAGGAACCCAAAGGAAGGGAGCTTGGAGAGCAGTGAACGCGTGCTATACCCGGTCAAATGCTTTTTGAATATGTCAAGCGCCACAAACAATCTTCCCGTAGGTTTCCTAAAGAGCGGATAACCATAATCGTTAAAATGGAAAGTAATATCGCCAGTAGATCTCGAGCGTCTCGAAAGCCGTACTGGCAATCGGAAAGAAAGAATGAGATTCCATTGATATCTAGAAATAAGAGTTGAGAAGGTTTCAAAGATCTTTAGACAAGAATACAAGATAGAAGAAGGATCAGAGCAGCTCCTTTTTTTCGGACATAAGGCTTGACTAATGCGCGCTTCCCAGAAATGATTAGAAAGTCCTAGTATTGAAGGCATAGAGATATAGTTAAACGAGGGCGGGGTCCGCACGGAAGCACACTTCCTCAAAACCTCGGAGAGAATGCCATCCGGGCCACCCCCTTCCTAACGTCGTAGATTTCATTACCTCAACCAACTCAATGAACATACAGGTAAGCATAGGACAACACTGAGTAGGAGTAAGGAGATGAAGAGAACATCAGAATCTCCCAAGGTTTGAGTTAGGAGGAAACTAGGAGGACAAAGAGATTGATTGGTTTTCAGTTGGAGTATTAACAACAGAATCATCAGAGCGAATAGGAGGAAGGAAGGATGATTTACAGAAGCTTTGTTAGAGATGTTTTGGTCAGAGGCCAGAGAGATTTGTCAAGTAGGAGAACCAAGGAGGTCAGCGCCCTCTCGTTTAATGAAAGTCCGCTTTGCTCGTCGAAGAGTATCCCTGCACGAATTTCTATCTAAATGAAAATTGGCAAGAAAGTGATAGGAGAAACGAGAATTTTTCCACCCCGATACGACTGTCTCTAGCCTGAATGGCAGAGAACAGCACGATCGACCATGGATTTTGAGGAGAAAAAGAATTAGTTTAAGAAGGAATGACCTGCTTCATCCATCAACCAATTACAGTTCCACTTATCGGCAGAAGCTGAGAAGTCTTCAATGATCAAGCAGCCACTCCAATATAAGTTAGCTAGAAGAACGCAATGCGCTTCAATCGGCCCGATCGAAAGTGCCCAAAAAACACATAGGGAAGGATGGAGATGTTGGGAGAGAAAGTTTGAAATTAAGAAGATAGTAAGGTTGTGTAAGATTTACAGATAAGAAGCGAACGGTGTGTATTTATAGAGAGAAGACTAAGGTGAAACTATAGGTAATGTGTGTTCAAGAAATCGTTGGAACGAATCCGAATGTGTGTAGTTCTTTAATTAGTTGCTCCAGATCGTTGAGAAATACTGAATGAGATTCGGCTTCCTCCCCCACCTAAATATAAGAGGAACCCAACAATTCAAGTGTTGTGTACATTGAAATCCCCTAAATAGACGGACCTCAGTATTTGGGTAAGAAGATATAACAAGTCTCGTGAGAAGTTAAAAATGTAATCAATGAAAAGGCTTATAAAAATCTGTTCTGTTAGAGAACAGTAGCAGAAGCATAAGATTATTGTAGTAGAAGAAGAAAAGATCTTTAAGTTTTATGGACTCTAAGTTAGAAGATTCGAGATTCTCGCGATGTCGTGTTATAGAAGTGTTTATATTTAACATAGGCACTACTCCAACCCTTCAGACGGCGTAACACATAAAAATAAGTTATAGTTGGATATATTAAACGTTGAAAGGATGAATTCTTAGCCATCTGGTCTCAGACAAAGAGCATAAAATTAGTGGTTTAGCAGTTAGAGAGGTGTATTTCCATGGATCGCAGAGTTAGGTGAAAGCCATTGATGTTTGGTAAAGTCAAAAGAAAGCCATCGTCTGTGCAAATCTGCTATCATAAACGCACACTTTCTTCACAACACACAACACACACACCAAAACAAAAAAACACAACAAAAAACAAAAAACAAGGAGAATTGCACGAAAAATTATTCGTACGCTAAACCTAAATTTAAAACTGGAATTTTAAAACGGTAAAACCCCTTTACAAGCAATATCTAAAATATGAATATATCCAAGCAAGTTTAAAAACACTCGCGCGCTCACACGCTCTCACGAAATGGCGTACAAAAAAAAGGAAAAAAGATACTATTGATCAAACTAAAAAAGTAGAAGATAAATTTGTATAAATTATAAT
>JABUQX010034263.1:0-25000 GCA_015478945.1 Trachelipus rathkii
AAAGACGAAGCTGTACATATTGATAAAGCGGCAAAAGGCATAAATAACAAATAAAATAGTAAAAATAGTGAAAAAGAAATACACTAATGGTAACTAAGATATCCGTGAGTGTCAGCAAGCATGATAAACTGACCGTAATAGGTCAGGTATAATAAACGGCACATATCACAAGGTCTAGACGTTAAACTTTGATTTTACTAACACATTCAGGACGCAGTGAGATCAGCTAATTATTGGTATCTGGCCACTCTTTTTACTAAGGGATGGTGAGTTGTTGCTGATTTCCTTCGCTGTAAAGCGTGGTATATTACATGAGTGTTAGTAAAACTGAAACTTATGATAAGAATTTAATAATTAACAAAGAGCAAATCCGAATGCTATTGCTAATACACGATTTTGGAGAAGATTCACCCTAAGTATGTTTTATACATTGATCTATTAAGGTCTGTGAGTAACGCAGATTAATATAAATCGTCAGTGTTTTCTACGAAGAAAACTTTGAATTTAGTTACTAATTTATTTTAACAAAAGAAGTATTATTAGGTAAGAGTTTATATATTAAGTAACAGATCATTGCTATTATGTTAGCGAGAAACTAACGGTGTGTGTATTCAGACACTTTTTATACTTATCAATGGTCTAAAGATCGATTGTACGGTGGTTTAGGTCCTGTTATCAATTTCTAACTTGAGACATGTAAACGGGTGCATACAATGGAGGTAGAAAGGAAAGAGAGAGAGGAGAAGAGCTATAAGGAATGAGCTGGACCATTTGAAAAAATAACTTGATCTTACTGGATTTATTGACTTATAAGGAACAGTTAAACAAGGTTCAGTATGATGATTTTATGGGGTAAAATTTTCATAACATTCGTGAAAATAGGGTATAGTATGATTGAAAGACTTAGAAAGACATGAGTTATAAAAAAAGCAGATATATAATAAAGCCAAAACGGAACAGAAATATTATAAAAGCTAGTAGTAAAATTGTCTACATTGTAGATTCGATAATAAAGAACAAGAACTACAAAAGAGAGACGACTTGATTATACATATTATTTACAGCTACGCGAATGTGTTTCACTGCTTATAGAGAGACTTAAAAAAGGTATATTATATTTTAGCTTTAAGTTTGGAATGTAGTACATATAGAATGTACGTTGTTATTAATTTAAAAATAAGATGTTTTTGAATAAATTAATCGTTATGTAAGGGAGGTGTAGCGTCCTTGTCTAGTAAATTCAGTGTGTGAGTGAGTAAATATGCTGGTGGAGTAAGATGAATTCGTGTGTTAAAATTAAAGTTGTGTGATGAGTGTGTTGTGGGGATTGGTGTGGATGGAGTACAAACTTGGCAGATCTGGTAAATTGTAAGAGTGCCATAGTGAACTGTGGTGTATAGATGTCATAGTGAATGTGGTATATAGTGTAAGCTGTGTGCCATTAGTAGACAATTTGTTGTGTGCTGTGCTGTTCTCGAGGTCATTTGTAGGATTGATGGTCGATTAATAGAGTTTGTAGGAAAAATGTAGGGCGTGTGGGGAGTAGGAGAGAGTATAAGAAAGAAAATAGGCGGCGGATGAGGTAACAGTAGACGAGGGATCATAAGGTGTGTAGATATTTAGTCTGGCTAATAGTAAACGGCCGCGGAAACTCACCATCAATAGATAGACAGAATAAACATTTAAATATAAATAAAGGAATAGTTAGAGTAGAATCTACGTAAAGCAGTAAGATTCGAAATGAAAGCAAACAAAGAATTAAAAGATCGAATATATGCTATAGGAAAATATATCTGATGAGTTTATTAAACGCGGGTAGGTAAAAATGAGTTAAAGGCTATCACTTAGAATGGCTACATACGCACGCAGGGTTTAGAAGTGACCGTAATAGAAGTCACCATAGAGGGTACTGTAAGCGACATTTCATAACACAATGGTGGAATTTTTAGCAGATTACACAGCACGCAAATGCCTGTATAACCACGATAAGAGTATAAAAGTCAACAGATAAAGTTTTTCTCTACAATGTGTCTAACGAGACGTGGCGATCACACCAGAGAAAGTTAGCAAGATTAGGTAGATTGAAAGCACTAGGGCTAATATATGCAGCATAAAAGAGGAGGAACTTATAAAGTCATACCTTAAATGAGTTTTGGGCGCCGACGATCTTCACTATTAGGTGTTTATGGGTTTGTCTGCTCATTTCGTCGGGCTTCAGCTAGCGGATGTCGTCAACAGGGAGTGAGGCTACGCTGTCTGTTGGATTTACTGATTACTGATAAGAGTATGGTATGTTATATAAAGGTAGTTAGTAAGCTAGTAAAAAACGATGGATGTTAAAGGCCGCGGCAGTTAAAACATGAGTTAATGCAGTGAAAACAAAAGCATATAATCCTCCACTTGTGCTATGTAACACCTCTCTATTTAACTCGAGAGCCGCATAACTTCTCCTTCGAGGATAGTTCGGGCAGATATAGTGTAGTGTAAACGCAGGGGTTAAAACAATAATGAGTTAAAAGCTCATCTAAATAAAAACTTATAGAGGTCAGCTACAAGGTTGGGTAACAGATGAGATAAATGAGGTGTGCCTGCATAGTAAAGTGACTTAATGATAAACTGATCTAATGATTTAGTGATTTTACTGCTTAAAAGGTATGTTAATGTTAATGTTTTTAATAAAAATTTCGTACAACTAAAGAAGAAGATAAAATTGTTAAGTATATCTAACACTCTAGAAAGGCTACTAGATAAGATATCAACTGGATAATTTTAAGACACCATCCACTGTATTTGTTCTTCCTTTTACTTCATGGTATCCGGAGTCTTTTTACAATAGCTATATCTATAATAGCCATAATCCGGCATATTTAATAATGAACTTTTAATAGATTTCTATAATTTTATTAATGTTATGGGGGTAACCAATCGAAGGTGCAGTAGCATACCCTTTTCTTTTAGGTTATTAGAGTGTAAACTACATGGCACTCAGAGATACTCCAAACGGACTCAGTTGCGGAAGTATTGTGAATTAGTCTGCAAGATACGGGGACGCGGTTTACAACCCCCCAAGAGACTATTGAAAGTATGATCTACCCCACAATATAAATGATCGGGGTTTTCAGCCACCATCCTTGAAAAACAGGCTTCATTGCGGATACCGTATGGGTTTTCGCCGTGCATAGACAAAGTGGCTAACACTGATACATTTTATTTTTAATAAAAGGAGGTATATAACTAATATGACTTAAACTTTACTAAAATAACACATAAATACGATAAAATTCATCATTAATTATATATAGGTAATAGAGTATATATAATAATTATTATATATATATATAGGTTGGTTGGTGGGTGTTGTAGGTGGTAGGTATGTGAGCTAGTACGGCGTGGGTATACTGTAATCAAGGGTGGATGCTATGTGCTAGGTATTGTGTGCTTGTGTTGTAGGTATCAGCTGATAAGGGTGTGGCGTTAAGCCCCTTACCGGCAAGGTATCCATTATTCGTCCATCTTCGTATCGTTTTTTGTTGTTATAATAAAGGCCTACACGGATCTTGTGTTATTTGTCTAAATTCCTATCGTTTTTTGTTGTTACAAGTGTTCATAGTCGTTGGGTGTAGACCGTGGTGTAGGTTGTGAGCTAGGGTTGTTGTATGTATCCATGGCCAGGTCGGTAAGGTGGGTTGTTTGGTATTTTTTTATGGAGTGGGGGTATGGAGTATGGCATGTGGTGTGTAGGTGCAGATTGTGAGTGTAAATGTATGGGTGGTTAGTTGTGTGTGTGTATAGTAGCCTAGCGGGTGTGTGTGGTGTGTGTATATAGTAGCGTAAGCGGGGGTGTGGGAGTGTGTATAAGTTGGTTTTATTTAATGTATTGTGTGTGTACTGGTATCTGAATAGCGATGTTTATCTCTCTTCTCTCTCTCTTCACTGTATAATATAATATCTATATATCATCATATATATATAATATATATACATATATTAGTATAATATATATATATATATAATAGAAATTACGTATATATATATATATTACATAATAAAGTGCTATACATAGAAATGCAAAATCAAAATGTCTAAAATTTAATATGAAATAGCTATTCCAAAATTTTGTATGCATAAAAAATGATTTATATATAATAACATTTGTTTATATATTAAAGGGATTCAGACGGAGCCAATAGTTAAGTCCTATTACACTCCTTAAGAGAAAACGGTATTCAGCTCATATCGGAACTTGAAAATAAGTCACATTTTTTAAATTCCCACAATTCCTTTGTTCATTCTTGTGGGTGGGATGATTCGCATCAGAAGATAGAAGATGTTATGCGCAGGCGCATGAATGCATATACAATGTATGTCGACAAACGCATGACCATACTAATGACTAGTAGTAGTATGAATGCCATGTGGCGACCATTGCTTAAGGAAGGCCCAAATGGTTCAGCATACCTGTGAAACCTTCCAGAAGAGTACAATGGTTTGTTTCGTAACAATATATATAGTATAATTATATAGGTTTTAATATAAAATAAAGTTTAAATGTAAACGTAAATAAATATTAGGTATATATAATAGTAATAATAAATATTGTCTTGAATCATTCGTAGATATAACATCAAAGTATTCTTCATATATACTAGTATTCATTTGTATCATTTATTTTTATAGTGAGAGACTAATGTTAATATGGAAATATGAAAATGGATGGATTAATGAAGTTTGAGAAACTTTCCTTGGAAGAGACCATAGACAGATAAAGATCACGGTGAATGGAAATGGTATGGAGATACGTGTGAATGAACGGGGTATGAGGGAAGGACTGGATGAATGGGGTGTGGTGTGTGACAAAGTGTCTCATTCTTCCTCTTATGGATGCATTCGTGGATATTAAAATACATTCAGGAGTTATAGAAAAACGAGGATGCAAAACAGCGAAAAAAACGGTCCGGTGTGGTGCGGTGTGGTAGCGGTGCGGTGCGGTGTCGCGCGTTCGGCGGGTTCGGCGGGGGCTGCGTTTAAGCGAAAAGCGTTGGTGAACTCTCAGAAACGCCCACCCCAACCCTTAAGGGGGGGGGAAATCCGCGAAAAAATAAATAAATAAAAATAAATAAAAAAAAAAATAAAATAAAAACTAAAAAAATAAAAAAAAAATAAATAAATAAAATCTAAAAATAAAAAATAAAAAAAAAAACACTAAATAAACACCATCAGAAGGAGGGTTGGCCCAAAATTAGGGTGCCAAAAAAGCCTCAGGTGTAGGTTCCTGGCACATGTGGTCAACATGACCAACACGAGAAAGTTACATCTCTATCTACTATCACAAAACAGCGAAAGCGTGAAATAGTGAAAAGGAGTCAATAGAAATAGGTAAAAATTATCAGGAATGGAGAGATGAAAAGTTCATCTGGAGTTCCGGATAGCTTGGATAAAAAGGAAAGAGGAAGGCATGCCGCACTCCGCTCAAAGATGGAGGCAGCGAACTCTAATCAAAGGAGGGCAATGCGAACAGCTCCTCGAATCAGATGGAGAAAATGCGAACACTCCCTCCAGAAGGAGGCATGTGAAATTAATACAAAGAAGGCCAAATAAGTTAAAAGAAAACGTAGCAACAAGATTATAAGTTATGAAGGAGCAACGAAGACTCTCCTCAAGGCAGAAGAAGGCATCGCAAATCACATAAAGATGAGTAGGCAATGCGACAATTCATCTATAAGAAGGGAGCCACGCCCAACTCTCCGCTAAAAGAGAGGAGGGCGACACCAAAACTCACCATCACGAAGAGGCACGAAGAATTACTTCTTAAAGGGAGGAGTCAGAGGCCTACTCTCCCAAAGAGAACAGAGGGGTGCGAAAGTTCTTCTAAGGGAGGAAGCGGCGAACGCTCTCTCAAAGAGAGGCATCGCAACTTCACATCAAAAGGAGGAGGCCACAGGAAACGCGCCCACAAATCTGAAATAACTCTTTCCGACTACTCAGAAGGACTCCGGAGGAAAATGCGAATTGCTTCTCAAACAGAAGGAGCGCATGCAGGCTACCAAAAAGAGAAGCAGGTGAATCGTCCCATAGAGGAGAGGATACACTCTCTTCTTAAAACGACGGAGCGCACAAGCTCTCCGTCTAACAGTAAGAGACAGTAAAGTCATGCAAGCTCTTCTCTCCATCTAATAGAAGGAAGGATATTCCAAACTCCTTAAATAGGGGACTGAAACGCGAAATAACTTCTCAAAGTTGGAAGAGTCCATTGCAGTGCCTGCCAAAAGAACGAAGAACATTTGACATTTTGCACAATTTTAAAAAAGTGTCAACTTCCAAAGTCTGTTGGCTTCGTCCTGCTTACATCCCTGTTAGGTATTATTGTCTGCAAATACTGATGCTAGTCTTATGCGTTTCTGCACTAATTGGTGGTTACTGATTTCCCAGGTCAATACCGTTTCCTTTCTAATTCCACCTGGATGCTCTCCAGCGATGTATAACCCAGATCCTCTTTCCTCTCTTACTCATTAAAGATATTATTCTTCCTCTCCGTGGACTAACACTGAAAAAGACTGGGAGGTACTGAAGTTAAAGGCCAGGGGCCATGTTTCTATAGAAACCGTGTTTCTTAGGCTCTTTGACCGGGACTGGCCTTGATAAGACGCCGTTTTCCGCCTACTGTCCCTATCTACACTCTCAACCTTAAGCCGATCCGGGATGGAGGAGTGGCATTCAACCAAGACACTAACCTTATCGAAAAATTATATACTTGGGAGCCGATGCATAGCGGCTTATACTGGTTCTTAAGTACATTCCCAAACCTGAAATAATTAGTGAAACCTAGAGAACATGAAAAACTGGCGGTATAATACCTTTCATATAAGGTAACATCGCATATATGGGTTCAAATAGCCGTACACAGTAGAATCCCAAATGGGGGGTCCAGCACCCTGAGGAGGTACTTCTTAGAGTGAAGGTAAACGAACGAAACTTGGTATACATCTTTCTTATGATGTATCTCTCGATAAAGAAAAGAAAAAATAAAATTAAATAAATATGAAATAAGTAAATAAAATTTCGTATTCTTTTCTATGTTTATAACTTAAGCAAATTTATACACGTTTTTTACATGACCCTATCCTAAGCAGTAAACTCAACTACAATCAAACAACCATCACAGCCAGCAGTCCACTCCCCTCCGACCATGACTGTGATCTAATGTCTATTGATTAAGGTCAACATTTCGAGTATCATTTTTGGATAAACATAACATAAATCAAGTTCTTTATACAAAGATCAGACAATATATATGCTGACGTAACAAAGTTTTCACATTAATAATAGCTTACTTAGCATCATCTGAACTATGAATAACCACAACGAAGAAACTTAGCCCATGCTTAGACAGCGAATAAATGGTTAACCGTTAACAAAGTTTCATCACTTAACACAGTAAGAACTAACATTAACATCCAAAACGTAACTACTATTCACCGAACTATGTATGTTGTCAAAGGACTTATGGAGTTCTCGTAACATCAAGACAATGTGTTAAGTCTTTAACATTCAACATGGTAAATCAGGCGAGATCGGGTTTTGGCGGCACTGTAATCGGTATTGGGAAAAGAGGACGCTTGGATTAATGCCGACGCTGGCGTTTGTGGTGTGTGAGGGAATATAGTGTCAGTACCACGAGTGGAGTATAGCGCGCGGTACTTATTCTGTTATCAGAGGTTTCACATTAACTCACCACCCGCAGAAGCTCCATACCACACCATTGTTGCATCAACTGAACTAATGATATAGAGGGTACCTACGCGACTAGTATGAGGCAAACAGCAAGAACACATCTTATAAGCAATGACTTAACTGCTAACATCTAACAAAGATCACACTTACACCAGTAAAGAACTTAACATAGCTCAACATACGTAACGTCCACTACAAGCATTAACTATCTGTGCATTATTCCGACATGGATTTTTAAGATATGTTTATAGCAAAGAAATTAGTCATTTGTAAAATCATTTGTAACTTTCATTTAATACGGATTGACTTTTGAGATGAATTTACATTCATAAATCTACATCTTGGCAGAAATTGGAAGACCAAATAGCAACCCTATAACACACAATAGCATAACACATTCTTGAAAAATAAAGTAATTTTGCTGTTTTACCATCGAGGTAACTCCCTATAGGTCTGGACAAGACAACTATAAAAGCTAAACATAAAATATACACGCCATAGTTTACATGATCGATCTTGATTAATATAACAGAAAATAATTTTATAGTAGGTTAAGGAGCAAGAAGGAGGGCTTATAACTCCTCTACTCAACACTTCTTTTGACTTCAAGGGTAAATGACAAACTTAAACACGAATAAACTGTTTTAACGTATTAACGAAAGTCCACACTTAAACTATAGGGTTTAATGAAGCACTCCGCTTCCAACGCGGAAGGAACGTAGGATTAATGGGGTGGTCGAAAATGTATCATCAATACAGAAGAGGTAATGATAACAAAAATATAATAATATACCAAGTAAATAGTCAACTAAGTCACGTGTCCTGTTATCAATAGACATAACGTAGGCTCATAAATAATATATCTATGATTTCCCAGTTATTTCCTACTAATAGCATTCAGAAAAGCAATACAGGATACACAAATATTCAGAATTCACAATACTGATATATATAATTATATATATATATAGTAAATTTATTATACAATTTATTTCGTTTTAAAAATCGTAATACATGCTTGAATCAAATAATAAATCACTCATTCGTATTAAATTTTTTGATTAATAATTGATCATACTATAGAATATATAGTAGAAAAAGGATAGAGATACGGTGGACACAGTAAGACATTTAACTAAATTTGCATCTCACATTCTACACCTCGCGCGACTATTCGGATTAATTATATAACTGATTTAGCAAAAGTACAATATAGATTGGAGCCTGCTGAACATAGGTATTAAAAGTTTCCACTTCAATAAAACTGAACGTCTACTCATTCTTTATTAGAGAACCACTTACGTTGTCTTCGCAGTTAGATATTTCACTAAGCGTTGATGTCTCTCCAAGATCTTTTCTTTTGCGGATAAACTGTTGTATACTTATCCTCTGCCCATGCAGCAGCGATGTCGATAATCTGTGATGATATGCACAGCACAGAACGAATAGAGGTCTAATTATTTGACCGTCACTGTTTGTAAAGAAGATACAAGCAGACGTAAAAGAACTGGCAATTTGATTTCGATTAAATATAAATGAACATCATTGGGAATTAAACGAGGCTCTCGTGTGTGAAAGAATATCAACAAAGCAGGGTAGATCGATGCCGGAGGAGATGCTTATCAGTAAATCGTACTCCTAGTGACAGCGCGAAAAAAATGTCTTCTAGCTCTAACCTACTCTCGCACAGAAAGTTCGTATGCGGTAAGACAGCCCGTTGATAGGGTAATGAGAATTCTTTCTTCAGCCAATCAAGACGAGAAAGTACCTAAACAAGAATACAGAAACGCAGTTCCGAACGACCATATCAGAGTTCAAGAAGGGGTACTATAATGTCCTCGGTTAGAGTGTGATCAACCCAACAACAACGTAGTGCAACAACATACAACAAAACGCATAGTAACAGCAGAATAAGTTTCTGTATATCGTGCAACGCACGAACGAATATAGTGCCTAAACGTAAACTTGTTTTTCACATTAATAATAGCCTAACAAGTAGCAAATTACAGAACTACAGAATGATAAGACAGTGTGCCTAAACAAAAATATACCACAGGCCGTTACGCCTAGCAATAAACAACTAACGAATTAACAAAGTTCCATACTTTAACAGCTAGTACACAGTAACCGTTAGCATACACAGCATACAGAACGACGTAAGCCGTCAGTCGGGTTATTAAACAATATTATTTTTTGAGATTTTATTTATATTACATAGCGACTATTTAACACCTGTTTACATAAGATTAACCTTTTTTCGGGCAAATTTCACGGTAAATAAAATACCAATATATTATTTGTATAAATATATATTTTAATACATAATAGATATGCAACATAATATAAGATACTGATTTAATAGCTAGTATATATAAAGATATATTTAGCATTGATTAAGAGTTCATTTATAATTTCGTAACTAAGTTTAAGTAGATAAACTATATACATATACAAAATATGAGTTCTTTATATACAACCTTCGATTGCAATAGAATATATACATAGTTAACATATGATAAATATATAAACATAAAATAGATAAAAATTTTTATGGAGTTAGTAATTATATAATAAATAAGCTATAATATATGATATATACTAATATATCTATCTATCTATCAATTAATATATATATATATATTATACTATATATATATATAAATATATATATGAAATTATAATAAGAAATATAATATATATATTTAATATGAAGTAATATATATACATTATAATATATATAATGTTCGAACAAAATCTAATAAAATGGAATTTAAGGGAAACAAAACTATAAATAATAATCAAAATAAAATAAAAGGAAATTAATAAAGGGAAAATTCATTACGCTATTGCACATAAAAGATGATGAAGTGCTATAACTATAGCGTTACAAATTAACAAAATGACCGCAAAATATTAGAGAAGGTAGACACAGCAAAAATTGATTGACAACAACACTGAGAAAAACATTGATGGTCATTAGACTGACAAGGAATACCAAGGTCTTGGCAGCACTTAAGAGCGCAAAGTTAGCGGGCTCAACACAGTTAGGAATAGTAAAAGCCAAAGAAAGCCCAATACATAGAGAAAAAAAACCTTAGATAAATTACGAAGATACTGCATTAAGCATTAGAAGTCCACTGCGAACATCTGACAAGCAGGCTAGCTGAGAAAACATCACAACGATCTATCAAAACTATTGCTAAGTGTAATAACATACAGAAACATAAAGAGACTGTTCTCAAAGGTCACACGCATGAGAGAATCTCACATTGCGAACACTGAAGTCAAACAAGGAGCAACAACTTAATAAATCTATCAGTTTCATACGGGATATGTAATCAATTTTCACTATATGAAGAGAACTTTAAAGGCGGAATTAAAGAACATGTGTCTAAATATCTTCAATCATACTATATTTATACATTATGAAAAAGAAGCTGACTGTAAGCAGAAGTGAAGACGAACAAAATGAATAACAGAATAAAATTTTTCATTAACAACCGAGAGAGAAATTACTAAATAAAGAATTATTTTCAGCTAATAGAAGCCATATCAAACATGCAACTTTGTCGGCATAACAGCCAGCCCCACAAATTCAGTTAATATAAGCCAACCCACTCAATCTTTAGCTCATTATTCATGAAATATCGCAAAAAAGCAAGTCAATTAGAAGGTTAATAGCCTGTAATATCCTAGTAATTAATACGGTAAAGGAGATGAGTCATGGTAGTAAAGTTCAAATGACAAAATAAAAGGTGTTACATGACTATGCTAGTCATAAACATAACAAAAAGGGCAGAACAGGGACAAAACACTTAAAAAAAAAATAGAGCTTCCTTCTAATATAAAACTCTATGTAATCTTTTTTATTAAATGATGAAAATTGCTTCATCGATTCATGGATTAACTCTGATGGCACTTTCAAAACCAACCAGATTTCATGCACTTCGGAATTTTGATACAAAGTTTGGCTCAGATGAATTTCCTCTAACTCCGGATACCATTAACGGGTAGCAATAAGCCCGATATTTTTTAGAACTAAATGAGGTTCACGTTGAAATCATCGTTGACACATAAAGAAATAAAGAAGGAAATCAGTACGAAGTGGAAGTACTTTCTATCAGACACAAGCTATGTCTTAAGACATCACAAAGCCATTAGTATTTCTTTGAACTGGGATGAGAAACAAGCTGTCCCCAGATGTGAAGGAATGAAGCCCGATTGACAATAGTTAATAAAGCATAGCAAAAAAAAAAAAATAATAAAAAAATAACAGGGTACAGATTTCATATACGAATATAAAATTTAATCGTAAGTAAAATGGCTGTTAAAAAGTACCATCTTCTTGGAGTGAGATGAGTTTCGATAAGTAATGAGTTTTCAATAGTTTAATAGTTTTTATGAATTAAAAAAAAAACAAAAATGGAGAAAAATTCGATATTGATATCGATGAAACTGAAACATACTGAAGGAGGTTTAAGGTTCCTTCAGGAAAGAAGCTCATAAAAAGAAAATAAATCATTAAAGGGTAAAGGTAATGGGCTGCTTTTTAAACAATTAGATTAGCTCTGAATTAGCCGAAGAATTAATTAGATTAAAAAGGTTAAACGTACTGCACTAGTATCAAATAAAACTCTGTATCATGAATCTAATATTATCAGCAATGCTGTCCAGGGGACCATGTACCAAATTACCCAGTGGCGACTCGCTTTAAACAATACATTTAGAAAAATATACCGTAACTGCTTGATCGATATGAGTTCAGAGTTATTTAAGCACCAAACGTTATCAAACGACAGATATATTCGAGACTAGTAAATATGAGCAAGATGATGCCCGACAGAACTGCTAGTAATATCAGTAAAGGAGTAAACTTGCAAGTGTAGCCTTAGTTTAAAAATGGCTGACAATAGCTCCAATCAAGATCTATGTTCTTTACGTAAGTGACAATTTAGACAAATAAAAGTTTAAATAATTATCATTATATACAAAATTACAAGAGCTGAAGCATACTTTGGCTAAAAAAAGGAACTAAGAAAGTTTGGATTTTGTTACAACACATAAGAAGATACATATTTTAATAAACAAATATAAGTATTGACCCTTCATACTCTATAGCACGCTTTACTCCCACCAAAGTTAGTAAGTGCAAATTTCAGAACTAGGGATACTACCTCTGTAACAAAAATGAAAATAAAAATACAAATTTTCTCCTCGAAAATCTCTATTGTACGACTAGCCTTAGAAAAACTCAATATAATAATGTGTGTAAATCTACAAAATATATTATGTTATTGACAAATTTATATTAACCAACAAACTATATATATTAAATTGCTGTTAAAAGTACATTAATAAAACAAAACTTTCACTTTCAGGCACACTGTTTTGGCCATAAGGAAGGATCCACTAAATTTAAAGATTTATGCTAGTTTTTAAACTAATATAAAAAGGAAAGGGAAATGTGAGCAATGGAATAACAAGCTTCTTATTTTATGAAGTATATCCAGAGATCTAAATGAGTAAATGCAGCAAATAATACGTATAGAAGGCCTAAGCATGCGGAATAGACTCACAATTCGCGACGAGAATAGAACAATAATAAAAGATTATAATAGACCAAAACATATACAAAAAACGGAAATAACCCGGTAGTTAAATCTTAGAAGAATACATAGAACAGGCGCGGATGATGCAGAGACTAATGAAAAAATAAGATTAGGCACATTGGCAAGCCAGCGAAATACCGACGGCATAAACCCCATCATTGGAGGCTTTCAACTCCCGAGCAATATTTTAATAAGAGTATAGGATGTCTGGAGATAGAGAAACTCATGTAAAGTCAAAGGATTTTCCCTCCTATTGTTTTTAGTAGTCTATAATAGATCAATGGAAAAATATTACTCCATCGCACAGTCTGGCACAGTACTGGCACATTCTACTGGTGCTAATTTATCATGAGAAAGTTTCAGAAAAACTCCCACACACAGCCGCCCACGCTGATAAGCTAGGAGACTTAGTCAGATTCTAATTAGATACTATTGATAATGTTCATGAAAGATCATAAAATTAATAACAAAGGTCAATAATTTAGTACGGACCAATATCATAACATAAGTATAGTTAGGAAACAAGAATATAAACGAAGGGATTTTATAAGAATACAACCACCCTCCGAAGTATTTGGCTAACAATAGCTGATGTAGGTCATAGCACATCTAGAGGTAAAGCAACAACAAATCAATAACCAGACGCAGACATAAGAAATATAACTAAAATATCAAAAATGCAAAGTGAAAAAGGTTAAGAACTCTACACTCATACCTTTAGCGATAATGATAATCCAGAAAAAAAACTATTTAAAAATTCAATCTAGATAGAAATTCCACTGTTGTAATGGTAATAGTAGCTAACAAAGGTCAGATAATTGCTAAAATATAATAATAATATTAATCGAAAATATTTACAGATGGATTAATGTCGTCAACCGAATAAAAAGAAATTTAACTTAGTTAAGTGGATATACTGATGAGGCGTAAAGCTCTGAATGCCTCCCCTATTATCAATATCAAAAGAATACCCTTTTAACAAAAAGTGTAGGAAGTTCTATTGGTCCAAAGAATAGCTTGCAAAAAAACAAGCCATCACTTGACTACGTATATGAATTGACTATCATTTTAATAAAATTGTTAAGTAGTTCCTACTCGAAAATAAGCCTCGAGTATACATTCATTTGACCCAAAGTACATCAAGACAATAAAAGTCGATCAATGGCAACGTTTAGACCATATGAGCATTAAAAGTTCTCAGTCTAATAGTTAGTAATTCCGTACCATATAATATAAGCACCAACAAAAAGAACTTAAATAGATCATAATGTAGGATCTTACAAGGACGTTTCTAACAGCAAGTACATCATGATCAGTTAATACCATAGCATTTTCTGGGCAGGTAAACATAAATAGATTATGGTACACAAAAACTGCAAATTTAACCGAAAGGAAAAGCAAGAAAACGCTCATACATTACTCTTCTACAAATCAACTCGTTATTTCAATCCACACACATTGCTCTATAGTACAAATGGTGAAAAGAGGGAATTATAAAGAAATAACGTACATTAAAAATGTAACGAAAATAAGGAAACACAGTTTATTTTACAATGGATTAACACAAAACCGAGTTTACTAGCATCAAGTAGAAGTCTTATCATAAATACTGCTGATCCTCAGTTGAGTTTAAAAGAAAATTTTAAATAGTTTAAGATAAGATGAAAACCACAGATGGATATAGCGCACATAGAAACGGGTGTGAAGGTGGCTCTGCACGTAGAGTTACAGAGGTTCGGCATTCACCCGGCCGAAGGGGTGTTTGTAAGGGGACGTGGACTATTGTAGGGGCCTCCAGGAAATTAGTTATCCGAAGGGGCTGATCGTCATAGCGAAATCTCTTTAGAACAAGGATATTAGACACCTCCTACTGACGATGATGTGTTTATTAAGAAAAACGTGAGCCTAGAATTTAAGCTTTAAGGTTTGTGTGAACTAAACACGCATTATAAGGCACTATTTGCCACGGTACAACTTTTGCATCGATTTTCTATAAAGTTATCAATAATCTGATATAGGCTATCAGGGAACATGACTGTTATAACTCTGATACACAGAGTGACACTTATTGAAAATGAAAGATAGTGTCAATTTTCGATACACGTTCCAAGATTGGTTGGCATCTATAGAATATATGATTGGTCAATATTTTGTAATAAGAGGCATTTTGGCATATAAGTAAGATATATATTGGGCGCTTTTTCTCTCAATGTATGACTTATGGGAATGCAAGTAGAGAGATTCCGCATGAGACACAAAAGAGTCATAGTATAGTACTGGTGTAATGACACTACTTTCGTCGAGATGTCAACTCTTACCGTGCTTGTATTTAGTGTCAAGGTTTTCCTAATAGGAGAATTATATATAAGAGTGAGGGATTATAATGTGGAATGGACTGTATTATCCTTGGAGTACACTGACGCTTAAAGGTCTTGTTATTTAAGAATTAGGAACCTTATGAGGTCACATTATGTAATCAGTTAATAAGGGTCTCCATTAGTCGTCAATAATCGGTTATGATTTGGTTAGCTTTGCCATTATGGCGAATGTTTAAGTTAAATATTCACTATGGTTGGTTATTTCTGGGATGAGGATTGTACAAATATGTGCGTCTGATAGGCTTGGTCTATAAAGGAACTCTATTTTATGGTTATGGTCATTTGGTACAAGAAATGATCACGCTGTTTGAAAATTATGGTATTTGACTTGAATTCAATAAGTCTAACACTTTCTTAGGATGACCATTAGGTATAGATGGTGCTAGGAGAAGCGCGGTCAGGGGACTGCCAACGAGTGACGCAATGAAGATACGTGGGATAGATGTGATTGTTTACTGTCTTGGAGATAATACTGGGAGTCTCAATTAGAAGTTGCTCTTGGAAAAGAATCTGAGCAGCTTTGATGGAACAGTGAAGAGAAGATTTAAGAGAATGTGTGAATTACGCTACATTACTAGAAGTGATATTTTAACTCAACAGAGGTGAAAAATACATTTTATCAACAAGAATCAATAACATGAGAGGTTTATGATTTGTAATTGGGTTTATTGTTTATAGGCCAATTAAAAAGAAAATCAGTACATTTTATCCAACTATTTAGAATATAAATATTTCAAGAGATTCACCATACCTTGGGTATAAGACTTAAAACTTTTTCGATTTTATGAAAATGTTTTAAAGTGGAACGCTCATTTTTTGTACAGTATTGGGGATGTGATAGATGATAAAATGAAATGTTTAAAAATCTAATAATGTTTCACAGACACAAAGGTATGGAGTTATCAGACAGGATAACTATAATTAAACAATGATTAGTATGCCCTAGTTAATTCACAACATATGTTACGCAAAGTTGATGTACAGGACATGGGTCGTTGAGCGATAGACACATAGTGGTAATCCATTCCAAAAAGAAAAAAATGAGAGTAGTATTCATTCCCAAGCTGCAGCTTTACCATTAACTATAAACCCCATCGTTGACTTATCTTGATTTAAATTAAGTTATGAGTATTTACTCACAACAGGCATTTCTGATTTGATATGTTTTTCCAAAAACTACTATCTAGGACAGCTTTTAAGGTACAGAAACGGTTAAGAAATTAACTGGCGTTCAATAGGCAGATATGAATTTAAAAGAAGGCATAAGATTGGTATTTTATAAGTTATAGAATAACAGAGATATACTTGCCTTGATCAAAGATAGAAAAAGGATTGATGAATAGTTTACCCCGCTTTTTTTTTTATGGGGTTTACTGAGAAGAGACTAATGTTACATGTATATTAAAAGACGCACCAGACTAGATAATTAACGCGCGTGTTAAGAATTGTTAAGGGACACGTTTTTCACCAGTTTGGTGAAGTGTGAGCTCACGGAAGTTTGTTAATGTATTCATATGTTTGCAGAAGTGTTGTTTTAGATAGCCGTAACAGAATACAGTGGAGTTTAATGTGTTAGGTTTTGGAAGCAGTCGTGAAATGTACATTTATTACAGTTCTAGTTTAACAGGTTTAAAATGTGCGGTTTCCCCCTATTTGGTTCACTACGCACTTCAGATTTAAGCGTCTAAGTTATATTAGGATTTTACGCTGTACTAAAGAATGAGTGGTGCATCTTGAGTCACAGAAGAGAATAGTTAGTAAAATAATGGAACGAAGTGTTGGAGAGTTGAACAGGTTAGACCGTATTACATCCGCTGTGTAAACTGGGCGGTATGGAGAAAATGAAGGTCTGTAAGCAGTTTTAAAGAATTAAGAGAGATTTAAGATAAATTATCTCAGGGTTTATACTGCTATGCCATAGTAGATACTAGTTATCGAGCTATGGTTAGTATATAAAGAAGCCATTTTTGTGCTATGTTTTAATAATTTTAAGAAATTAATGCTAAAAGATTGTTCCAAATATAATTTTCATGAGACTTGCATGGTTAAAGAGTCTGTATGTTATTAAAAAAGGTAAGTAGAAACTTTTAATGACTTACTGATAAATCCTTGTTAAATATTAACCTTAGAATTTTTGAATTAACATTCGCAACAAAAAGGTTAGCGTCAATTTAAGTACGTGGTAAAGTAATTAAGATCCAAATAATAGGAAGACAAAAGAAACTTTGTTAGTTCTTGAATGCAAGAATCTAAAAGTCTATCAGACCACTAAAACAATTGCGCCATACTCAAACTATTAAACTAAGCTTGGTCGATAAAGAACTCATCTATCCACTTTGTGTAGCTTTTCTACTAGTGCTACCTGATGTTGTATGTGTCTAGATTGTTGTTTTATATGTGTTAATACAAGTCGCAGTAGCCTCAAATATAATCAAATGTGTTCGATTAATTAAGTGTGGAGCGAATAGCTCTTGTATAATGGTAAAAAGTCTAACATTGGGATGATAAGATCCTTTAGATTATAAAGAATCAGTAACTGATGTAATAAATTCCCGGAGATGATTCATACATGCTCAATGAGTTTCAAGATGGCTGTGACTTAAACCTTCCAAAATTTGTCCTAAAGCATATAGAAGTGGTAGACTATACACTTATTTTCAGATGGGGTTTCTCAACATGCATAGGCTGAAAGTAGCATAATACAGGTTTCATTGGGAGAGAATAATCGAACATTATATTATCGTGTTGCATTAAGTTGTGTTTAGTTTGTCGTTGTACATTATTTTCCTTGAGTTCATTGTTTTGTTCATATAAGACTTAAATGAATTGGAGGATTAACCACTTAAAGCGGCCTTGAGATTTAGTTTAAGAGGTTGTATGATTAAAGGATACACCATTTTAAAGAAAGTATTATTTTGCACCTGACATATGCTCTCTGTTGGAATGCTTTGAGTGGTGGACTTTCTTGTGCGTCAGCCAGGGAGCCACGGCACACATCATCACTGCGCTCAGCAAGAGGAGAGTCCCAGAATGAGTCAGAGTTGTGGCACCTCGGTACTCTCAACAATCGATATGTCCGTACTTATACTATAGATGATCACTGCGCTAATGGTGAGCGTGAACTAGGTGCGTGCATATGAGAAAGTGTAGTAACAACTATTAATGTAATTACAGTATCTCGTGTGTAGAGTATTCACTACTAACACGTCAACAGTATTCTGTCCATATTGGCTGAAGTGACGGACGTGGATGGAAAATACCGATGAAAAGATGTTGATTAACTCAATATTACAATAAATTGCTGTTCGAGATGCATGTACAGTTCAATGAGTCTGAGAAGTATGCCTCACGCGGGTATCATAACTAGAGAAAGAGAATGCTTTCCACCGAGCAGATTGATATATAAGTTATAGTTATACGAGAGTTAAGAGTAGTACTATCACCAACCGAGAGAAGAGCTACATGTTGCTTGCACACGAGGACACGATATCTTTATATATACCGAGGTATAGACGATTATATCAGACATGACCAGGATTGAGAGTTCGTGTATTAGTATAGAGAAGAGTGTATCTTGTGTCGAGCTGCTTGTATGGGTTTTTCAAGAGAGTAGAGAGTATTATTCATGATACAACACACGTCCTGCACAGCTGCTCAGTCTCAACTGTTGGCAGATATTGTTACCGCTGAGATAGACTTCTGTCTGCTCATCTCATCTAGTATAGTCTAGCGGACAGTGTAGAGTTTTGTTCGAACCAAGACGAGTATATTGTGGATAAACTCGATGACACAACTCTGGAAGTGGAGCCAGCGAGGTATGAGTGAGTAGCTACCCCGCAGCGTAAGGAGTTGTTGTACTAGAAGACAAGAGCGATCAATCTCGCCCCCCAGACACCCAGCTGTACACACACTTGGCACCTGTTTTGTAGGAGTTATTGAGCAATATAAGAAAACTAATTAGATGATGAAAATAAACATTGAAATTATTTACTTAGTAATTAACTAAAAGGTAAATGCTCCAGTAATATGAGGCTCAATTAGCCCCTTTAATCTCAAATAGAGGAAAAAAGACAAATGCGTCAAACATGATTATATTACGCTCATACAGTCCGGTCTTCAGTATTGGATGAAATCTAATAAACAAGAAGTAGCAATGGATTTAAGAGTTAAAGAAAAATTATTACTTCGATTATAGGTATAAGAGCCAGTGAAATAAAGGTGCTAAGATGGGACATCTCACAACTAGAATATAATTTGTATAAACATTGCAGCAAGAGGTATTTTTACTGTTTTGAATTTATGTACATTTGTTTATTTTCCTCTAACGAGAATATATACCACCTTTTAACTGATATGGTTCGTATCGTAATAAAAGGGAAGTCGTTGTTACATTGTTCTTGTTTAACATATAATTTAAAAAATAACTGTTCTAATAACTAAGGAAAGTATAGGCTATGAACTTAAAATCCCTACAAATATGACAGTATACTTTCTCATACATTCCATTTTCTAAACGTTATGGGCAAACATTTTTATTTCTGTCCTCGTCTAAAGGTAGATGTAATGATCTATCATGCAAATTCTAGCCTCATGGAATATTTAAGAGGAGGCCATATGCTACAACCTGTTGTTGAGTATCGTTCAGAGGACTGCGGCGTTAATCCCAGGATTTAGAAAGATTCTTTGAAATTTTCAGAAATTGTTATGCTAATTGTAAACCAAAAGCAGTCGTATACGAGAATTAAACATCCAATTAGTTTGCTTGCTATTTGGGCCCAATCTACCTGGAGACATGTACAAATTTGAGTTAAAAATAGACCTTATGTTATATATTCGTTGTTAGGGTGGAAAATCGAGATTTAATTATTAGATCGGTAGTGGGACGTTCTTTTATGGGTACTGAATAAGTGTTTGTTTATATATTTACCCGAGAAGATCAACCGCTTAGTGAAATAATCTAACTGGGAAGGACAACATAAGTGGTTCTTAATAGAATAGACGTTAGTTTAATTGATGTGGAAACTTTATTATGTTAGAGTATATTCGTATGATAAGATAAATTCGAAAATATTAGGAAAAAATTTGGTTGGTAGGAGACAAATATTTTTAGGGAAAATATAAAATGTCTATGTTTCAAAAAAACAACATACTAAAAAAAAGAATGCTTTTGACTTACTAAGAAAAGTACATGATATCATTGGATGCAGTCGCGCAGAAGAGTACAGTTTAGTAAATTTAAAAGGGGATTGCAAAGATTAATTATATAAGGTTGATAAGCTCCATACAAGAAGTTAGAACGTTCATGCAACTCCTAGTGAAAGAAAAGTATAGTGCTAAGGGTGTGTAGGCTACGTTTTGCAATAGGAAAGGAAGATCTGGCCACAGAGAAGATTAGATGGTGGATATAGTTAGTCTGCTTTTAATACTAGGTGTTGTTCAATTGAAGTGTGGAACTTTGTTGAATAACCCACATTTCCACAGAGATTTATTGGTATTGGATGCCTTTGCGGCCCTTTTCTTGTCAGTAAAGGGGAAGAGGGATAGGTATAAGAGAAAAAGATATGGATTAATAATCTCATCGTTAAGGTTTAGCCAGAGCAATACAAGTTTTAGAAAATGCTATATTATTTTCCGCATTGAGTATTAATAAAGGGTGATGATAGGCTGGCTTTCATCAATCGCGTTTGTCCTATAGGATAGATTTATGCTGTACACGTACAAGAAGGGCAATTACTGATAATTTGATATATTTTCTTAGTTTTCAATCCGAATCAGTTCAGTAATATTACGGGGAGATTGAGCAATATTTTGTGGAAATGGCTATAACGAAATGAATTAAGGGACAGCGTTAATAAATATCTTTGGATATTGTGATGGGAAGATAAGTAAGTCTAGGTAATATCATAAAAGTTTTATTTGAAAAAGTTTCAAAAAAAAAAGAAAATACAGTGGATATTTCAAAACCCCCCTCTAATAGTTTCCATACAAGGAAGTCATTTGGAGAGACCTATATAGAAAACTGTAGAAATATTTACACAGCTTCACTCTTTAGAACAGCCATAAGGGTTGACAGATTGATAACTTGAAACAGGTACCTTGGTTTCCCCTGTGAGATAGAATCTCTTATAAAATAGAAACAATAACAGAATTTTCAAATGATTTAGAAAACTAGAAGCTTCTTTTGGAGACAAACAACCAAAATCACAAACAAACAAATCTACTAACCCGGGCTACTCTTAAGGTAAATATAACTGTTTCCTCCCAGGATCTATCAGAGCATACAAAGATTGCCATCACTTATACTAGTAAAGATGGGCAACAAGTTCAGTATCGACTTGGTGCTGGATTTTGTTTATGTGGAAAATGCATGGATCAAGAATATGTCTCTTTATTGAGCAAAAAAAGAAGTAAAACTGCTTTAGGCAGAAAAGAATCACACAACGAGCCAAGCTGGGGAGATGTTTATGTCCGTTTTAATTGATGAATTCAAAACCAGAGAAATATGTGGAAATTTAGGAAAAGTAGTAAAGGTTTTCTACTGCACTCAAACAGAGTGAGAAAAGTAGATGTGAAAATAAATAAAGACAAGAATACTTAAAATACAACAATTTTGAAAAGGACTTTTGCAACTACAACATAGACAAAAATTAATGATTGGAAGAGCCCTAGGAATTAATCAAAAAAGAAAACTGAATAAAACAAGAGAAAACTAAAGAAAACAAGGAAAATAAATATTCTTACCAAAAGGGGAATATGAAATAATTTTGTATTGAAAATATAAGAAAAAAAAAAAATGAATAATAATAATAAAAATTAAAAAGAGTAAAATTAAAGAAAATCATACATCATACTATGTGGAAAATCAAACTAGGTTACAATAAATATGACAAATATTAGAAAGGTAGAAAAAGCAAAAATTGATTGCAACACAGAAAAACAAAATTGATGACAATGCATGAATAATCACTAAGGGTGGGCGCACAGAATAAGGGCTTGCAAATTAGATATAAAATGCCAAAGAAAAACTTTTTTCGGCGTCGCTGCTGATTCGTGTATGAGTACATGAACCAATGCCCCAATTAACGATTGTTAGAATAAAAAAACCCGTGATACGATTAGAAATCTGCAAGCAATTAGTAAGGCCATTGCACGAAACTTCAAGCAGCGCTGTTAAAACAGACAAAACTGCCACCGTTGCTAAGTAATACCAATTAGTTAATAACCTCAATATCACTTAATTTAGATCGCAATCACAATGCAAGAGAAAAGGAAGATCGAAAAATTTCAGAAGATAAAAGAGAACGTCTTGGAGGATACTCAGATGTCACTCCAAGATGGCAGCAGCAGCAGCAACAACAACAACAACAACAACAACAACAACAACAACCCCCAAAAAGTGGTTATGACCATAATCAGAGAGATTATGGTAGAAAGTCTTCATCTCCTACTGTAGCTTATGATGATGAAATCAGGAAGGAGAAACGTAAGGAAGCTGAAGAGGTTAAAGTTGCTTTGGAGAGGGCTCGACAACTACAACAAGAAGAAGAAAAAAGATATGAAGAAAAGAAAAGATTTGACCAATCCAAGTATGGAATTAATAAAAGAAGAGATTATTCAGAATCTAGTGAAGCAGAGTCTTCTACCAATGATCATTCCTTCAATTCTAGAGAAAGTCGAAATAGTTTGGCCTTTCAAGAGGGAGTTAGCAGAGAAAGAGAAGGATGGGACATTGTGGAGGGTCACGACAAGGGGAAAGATTATAAAAACTATAATGAAAGAAGAGATGGCAGTCATAGGGACAATTATAGGGACCAATATGACTCGAGTAGACCTTATGAAAGAAGAGAGAGGGATCAACAACCTGTGTTTTCTTCTGCTTTCAAAAGCAAACTTCCTCCCAGATTTCAAAAACAGCAGCAAGAGTCTCATCGAAGTGGTGGTGGGCCACCAATGTACAGAGTTCCTCCCTCCCAACAGCCACTACCATTTTTTGAGCCTCGTTTTGGTCAGTCTAATAGGCACCTGAATAGAGATGATAGTAAGACTATTATTGTTTTTATTTTTCTTATTATTGGTATAATATAAAATGAAAATGAGCTTTGTTTTTTGCCTGATATATTTTGATTTCCATTAATTAGATAACTGAAAATAGCAATAGAAGTTTTAAATATAATTTATATATTTATGCAACCCTTCTTTGTATCTAAAAATTCTCTTGAAATTCTTCTCTATAAGCATAGTCCCTCATAATAATTATTGTAATTTGGGATTTTTGATTATTTTTGTTAAAAGTAAATGAGGGAACTAGTTTATCAGAAATTTTGTTGTTGTTTTGTAATAGATGAGTTCCATGACCTAAACCGCATAAACCTCCAAAAATGTGTCAAGTATAGATTGATTATATAAGGTACAGTTTTGTATTTTTCTGCTTTATTGATAATAAGACTTAAGTATTATACCAATCATGTAGAGATTGTTGTGAATCAAAAATTTTCAAATCGCGTTAATTGGGCGAGTTTTTTAATTATGTAATAAATGTGAAATGTTTCATGTAGGATTTATTAAAGTTTTGAGATTCTAATCCCAGAAACCTACTCCACCTCTGCCTTGGTATATACAGTATACCTTACCTTCTCACCCCTGACCACCTCATCATGGGAGAGGCCATACCGTATCCAGGTACCCCGCTGACGCCACCGGTCTCCTCCAGAGATCCCCCAGGGATGATATGTTCTATGTTGTTCTGTGTTGAAAGTTAGTTAAACAGGGAAAGAAGTGGGTATCCTCCAGAACCTGGTTACAGTTTTGACAGATGTTTGTGGTGATTTGGTTAAGGTTGAATCTGTGTTTGTAATATTGTAAATTAGGGTGGTGGCCGCATCTTAGCTTTGCCAAGGATGACTAACTGGTTCTTGGTATCTAGTTGAATTCTGGTGCTATTTCTGGTGGGTGTTTGTTTAAAAAGTTGTTTGGTGGTCTGCGTCAAGTATTTTCTGTCAGTGTCGTGTGGATTTCTGTTGTTGATATGTTTGTGTTGTTGGTGGGATGGAATTTTGTTCAGGATTTGTTTGTAAATAGGGCTGTGAAGAAGGAAGTTTGTCTGAGTCTGTACTGAGATGTTAGAGAGATGTAAATGTGGCCATGGGTGTCGTGTGTTTGGGTTTTGGAAACAAAATTGTTGTGCTTATCATGTCCAGTGGGTCTTGGCGTAGAATTTGTAGGTTCTGTTCGTGCAGTGTGCTGTGCTGTGTGATGTGATCCATATATATATATTAATATATA
>JABUQX010034263.1:35000-40000 GCA_015478945.1 Trachelipus rathkii
GACTGGGTTACGGGTCTGTAACTGATGATTTCGTTGTAGTAACCTCCAAATACGATTGGTTCGAATTTAAAAACTGTACGTGACCAATTCTCAGCGTGCTCTATATTCTAGGATGCCCAGAAATTTCCATTAACACTAATTCTTACTAAATCAAACAGTCCTTATATAATATTAGTGTTTGTGCTTATGGACTGCAAATATCCTGTTCAACAGGACGTTGTGAATAGTGGCAAAAAAACCTTGCGCTTGGACAAATTCGGTTGGAGTATTTCTCTTGGTACAAACGTCTTGCTACAGAACTATTGCAGCGTGCCTTTCCCGATACATTAATTTCATGTCAGCCTAAGTCAGGTATGAATTCACACTTGGTAATTACATCCATATTCCAATAAACCGAAAGAAACACGTACAGAGACACACCACAGTCAATGAGCTTACATGTGCCCAATCGCGAACACAAAAAACAGACAGTGCATTTATTGTGTATACAGTAGGTTGGTTGTTTTTGAGGTCAACAAAGTGCTGAAATGGAATATTAATGGAAAGGAGTCAGCTCGTTTGTGGAGAGTTTATTCATTTAAATGAGATGTTCTCCAATTTACACTTTAAAATTTACATTACTCACCTATATTAATAGTCAATAATTTATTAAATGTACTATACCAATTATCTATTCGACGTACAACAATAAGGTGTTTTTGTTCCCAATAACATTTAACCTACAGCCCATACCGCATTTCATGGAATTGTCGCCTCAAATACTAGTTTAACGGCCGCACATTTTAAATTTTATAGTAATCATTGTACTTCTTTTTGTCGTCATTATCACTACACACAACAGTACTGCATCCCCCAAACATCAGTGAGTTGATAAACCTTACTTGGCCCTTCGATAGATACAAAATATAAGTAAAAAAACACATACAGACACAGCCAAGAGAAAACTTAAGCACATTACGTCAATTACCTTATATTAGCGAACATTTTACCTTATTTTTGCATATTCTATATCAAGTTTTTACAAAAAGTTTTTAAACCATATTTTGAATCACCCTGTAATATATATATATATATATATATATTATATATTATTATTATATATATATATTATATATATATATATATATATATATATATATATATATATATATATATATATAATATATAAATATATATATTAATATATATATTATATATAAATATAACCAAAACAATTGGTTTACTACAAACAAAATTTATGGTATATAGTTAGGATTTTGACAATTTAATATCTATTTTCCTTCAGCTTACTTATTCCCATGAATGAGTTGAAATATTAGAGATTTATCGATAAATAAATACCACAACTTTTCTTTGGTTCATAGCACAAAAATGATCGCTAGATTTTAGCGTAAATATTGAACCATTTTCTTGATTTCTACTTTTTTTATCCTTTTTTTCTTTGCATCTCCCCCCCCCCCCCGTTTACAATATTTTTATTCCCATAAATGATTACTTGAAATATTTGAAATATTTTTTAGTGATTTATTGTTAAATACTGTATATAGCACTACATATCGGTGACTTATAGTATACAAGTGATTGCTGAATTTTAGTGTAAAAATGAAGCTACCATTTCCTTGATATTAACTCAATTGTTTTAATTTTGTGTAGCCCTTTATGCTTATTATACCTCCTTTAATATGTACGTAATATACGGCCAACCATTATCACTAAGGAACAACGCCGCTGTACTCGCTATGCCACGTGTTACCATACTAAACCAAAATCTTGAAATATCTGGAAAGCATTTATTGGCTTCTACAGCTATTTTCAATTTTTCAATACATCTGTTGGGAATCGACCAACACTTTTAGCCTTCTTTGCATCACACTCAACTGGGTTCCAACTATAGTTCATTCTCTCTCTTCACTCTCTCTCTCATCTTCTCTTCTCCTCCTATCTCTCCTCTCTCATCTCCCTCTCTCTCTCTAATATATATATATATTATATATATATATATAAATAAGATAATAAATATATATATAATATTTATAATATATATAATATCACTAATATACTAATATATATATAATATATAATATATATATACTAATATATATATATATATATTATATATTGTTTTAAAGTTCATATAGTAAAGAATTCTCAATATAATGTACTTTACAATTTTTATACGGATTACTGTGAAAAAAAAAAAGTTAATTCTCTTTTAACAGAATATTGTAATTTGATTGGTTTCAATGTACTTAAACCTTTTTAAATATGTTAATCTAATAAATAGTGCGTAATACAATTTTTAAGCGAATTTAATTCGCTGGAAAAAAAAATTAAAAGAAAATTTCTTCCTTTCTTATGAGTATAACTGAAATTTGATTAATTTTAATGCATTTAACCGTTTCCAAGTTTAAATTAATAAACCTTAAAATAAAGGAAGATGGTTTAAATCCTGTAAAAATAGTGATAACACTCAGTATACTATAACGAAGACTGCTATTGCTTTATAAATATTATATATATATATATAAATATAATATAAATAATATATAATATATATAATATAACTAATATATACTATATATTATTATTATTATAATATATATATATATATATAAACCAAAGATTTTTGATTACCTAAGGTCAGCGGAACGTGTTGACAGCATACGCAATTATATTTAAAGATCATCTGCAAATTGTAGTCGAAAGAATATATATAATATTATATTATAAATATATAATATACTAATAATATTATATATATATATATATATATATATATATATATATATATATATATATATTATATATATATAAATATATAATATTATAATATATATATATAATATTATATATAATATATTATATATATATATAAATAATATATATATATATCTATTATTATAATATATATATATATATCAATTTAATATAATATATATATATATATAATTATAATACTATATATATATATATATATATAATATATATATCGTCAACGTCAGCTTCCCTTTGGTTCCCCAGAGCTAGGGGTGGGGTGCATCCGAGAAATGACATATGCATTCTTGGGGCATAAATAAGTAGCAACTGGACATGACTCCAATCCAGCATATATATACAATATATATATTATATCATAATATATATATATTATATATATATATATATATATATATATATATTATATATATATATCTATATATATATATATATAATATATATATATATATTATATATATATATATATTAATATATATAGTATATAATATATATATATTATATATATATTTATATATATATATATATATATATATAATATATATTATATATTAATATTAAGTAATATATATATATATAATTATATTATATATAATTTAATATATATATATATATATAATATATATATATTATAGTTGTTGTGTATGTGTGTGTGAGTGGTGATGAAGTGAAAAGCGTTTACTGAAATAATATTTGATGATGTTCGTTTTACGTTTGGTCATATATCATCAAGTTATTCGATGAAATTTAGTTGGAATGCAGCGATCATAAAGTGCTTTGTTCGCCTCTCTTGATACGATTAACATTCCATACATAAAAATAATTAAACGATGCTTTTATCTTAAAAAGAATTCCATTATTTGAGAGAGACGTCACTTTTATGATTAAATTCTATTAAAAATTCTTGAAAAAATATTTTCCTTATTTTTATAAAGGTACTTTTATTGCTATAAAATAATATTCCTTTGAGGGAAGAGAGATGAGTTATGGTAATAGGGTTTTAAGTCCACTTATAAAACCAAGATTATGGCGCTCCTTAGTCTATGCTTGTTCTTTTATGACTAAATTGTTATGGCTTCTTAGAAAGACACCTTCCTTGGCCGACTTTGTCTTTAGTGGCGCTAATTTGCTTCAGTTTTTCTATATAACGCGAGCGCCATATGGACTCCAACTCATATTCACTCTAAAAACTTTGCTAACTGTTATGTTGTGTGTTTTCTTCGCTTTGAATTGCGTCATTATAACAAAACAATTGGTTTTATTTAACAAAAATATTCACCTATTTATATTACATTTACTCTTATATTATCATTATATATATATACTATATAAATATTAACACATATATATATATATATTTATATATAATTATATAAATATATATATATTATATATAAATATATATATGATATATATATGATATATATATAATGTGAAATGTGTGTGTGTGCTAGTGTGTGTGATGTGTGTGTGGTGTGTGTGCCTGCTGATGTGTGATGGCATGTGCTCGAAGTGAAAAATAAAGTTATTATCCCATTGTTTATATGATGAGATAAGTAGAGAGACGTATATTTTATTTCCTTACCTGTTCATGTGATTAGACATTTCATTTAAAGCGTCAGGTAATTATTATCATACGAAACAATTGCAAGAATAAAACTGCATGAGTGATAGAGTATCGCCCATCAATGAAGCTCCTTGGGACGAAATCATTAAACAAATTTCGTTATATTTTAAATTAAAAGTTCTCTGAAACTAGATGTCTTCATATTGTTTTGGTGTTGCTCAATTTGAATGGAATTATATAAAAATATTGGGGACTATTTATTTATAGACTATTTATAGATAAGATAAATATTTGTTATTTCATTAAAAATTTACATCAAAGAGCAGTTTTTTCCTTTTCACATAAACAACTCCCGCTCACGGGCAGAGCCCTAATCTAAGAGGGGGTGTGTACTCATCTAACGTCCGAGCAGGACGAAGCCAAGCCCAAGGAGAGAATAGCTCACATTCTCCCACCCGATCATTGAGACTGGGGGCCCTTTTTTTTTTTTTTTTTTTTTTTTTGATTTAGAAAGATTGGTTTATAAAATATTTTTTTCGAAAAATTGTTTCTCATATTTTTTTCTTTTAATCTCTCTTTCATACACCACACACACACGCTCTCTCTCCTCTCGATCTCTCGTCTCTCTCTCTCTCTCCTCTCTCTCTCTCTCCTCCTC
>JABUQX010034263.1:42500-45000 GCA_015478945.1 Trachelipus rathkii
CCCAAAATTAAAAGCCCTATTACTGAATGGGTGTTTCTCTTACGTCAAGATTCATACCCTCTTCCTAATTTTCTTATTATTTCCCCGGTCTCTCCCCTTCTGTGTCTACTATAAAGAATTTATTGGTCTCAGTATTATCGAGAGATGTAAATATTTTGTAGACTTTTATCAAGTCCATTTTATTAAAATGGTTTTCTACTGAAAACACTACTAACTCCTTCTGCCTCTCCTCACACCTCATTCCCTTAAAGGCAAAAATCATCATTCTTGCTCTACGTTGCACTCTCTCCTGCATATATATAATATATATATATATATATATATATTATATATATCTTTTCTTATATATATATATATATATATATAATATATATATATATATATATATATATATTATATATTATAATATACATATATATAATATATTATATATATATTATATATATATTATACTATATATTATATATATATATATATATATACTATATATATATATATATATATATATATATATATATATATGTATATGTATCTTTTCTTATAAAAGGGGTCTAAACCTATGCACAAGAAGCTAATACTGGCTAACCACAGCTAATTATACAGCTTACTTATAACCTCCTTAATCTTATTAGATCTATTCATTAGTCACTTTCAGATTACTGCTTATAATAATAACACCAAAAAAATTTTCTTGATATATAGGCTCAAGTCAATTCCCATTCATATAGTAGTTAAATCTTTTATAAGAATAAAATACATAAAGAACCTTACTTTTAACTATTGAAATATATTTGTCATTTATCTGATCACCCAAGAAGTTTACCAAAATCATTAACAATCTTTACACATTCCATTTTTATTCCTTACAGAGATAGCCACTTTTGGTATTATGTGCAGAAACTTAAAAATCTTACATTTAAGTCGCTGGTCTAAATCCTTAATATTCTTGGTGTTTCTTTTTCTCGTGACTTTAATCGGAAGGATCACGCTACTCCTCTTTCTAAACAGACTTCAAAGAGATTGGGTGTTCTGAGGCGCTATCAATATCTCTTCAAGCCACTCCAGTTCCTTCCTCTTTATAGTGTGTTGTTGGCCACTGCATGGAGTAAGCCTCACACATCTGGCGTGATTCCACCACTCACGCAACTCTTCATCAAAAGGTGGAGTCTAAGGCTTTTCGTTTTATTAACTCTCCTACTATCGCTAGCTTTCTCCAGTCTCTTTTAACCCGTTGAATAACTGTTGCGTTACTCTCTCTCTCTCTCTCTCTCTCTCTCTCTCTCTCTCTCTCTCTCTCTCTCTCTCTCTCTCTCTCTCGCTCTCTCTCTCTCTCTCTCTCTCTCTCTCTCTCTCTCTCTCTCTCTCTCTATACTTTCGCAATTACAATGAACATTGCTCATCTGAACTCTTCAGTCGCATACCTCCCCCATTGAGGAGGGTCACTGCGAAACGTCTTTCTACACAGCTCATCCATCTTCTACCCAACTCTCTGACCAGACTTAACCGCTATGCTCAATCTTGCATAAACCCCACTGGTTGAAGTATGGGCATTCTCTTTTTAATCTCATTGTTCCCAATCCTACCTTTCACTTGCACACTTTCAAACGCTGTGTATTGTTGTATGTCGGGAACTTCCCCAATTCTGGTGGAACTAGGCAGACATTTATCCTTTCCATACCAGATAATATATAAATATATATATATATATATAATATATATATATATATATATATATATACATATAATTATATAGAATATATATATATAATATATAATATATAATATATATATATTTTATTATTATATATATATATATTATATAATAAATAATAATATATATATATATTATATATATATATATATATATATAATATATATATATATATATATATATATATATATATATATATATATATATATTGGGAATCAATAATGGTCCAGCACTAAACCCTGTGGTGAAGCCACTGTTCACTATCTCCCATGGTGACCTATTGGAATTCAGTAGTAGACACTGCCTTCTATTCTTCAACTACTCTTTAATGCAATATGTGTCACTCCACCTATATCAAATTGTGATGACTTTTGAATCAGTCTTATGTGCAGGCACCATATTGAAGGCTTCGCCGAAGTGTTAATATATAACATCAACTAAATCTCATTGGTTAATGTAGTCACTAATGGATTCCATTAATTCTAAATGGTTTGTCTGACATAATATATCCTTTACAGAGCTATGGTGGGAGTCATACAGTATCTAGTTATCATCCAAATGTTTCTCTATATGGTCTTTCAATAACTTTTCTAAAATTCTTACAACCAAAGATGTTAAGCTAACTGACCTATGATTTCCCAAATGTTCCTTGATACCTCTCTTATGAATTGGGACAGCATCTGCTATTTTCCAGTCCTCTTGTACCTCACAAAATGTTATAGATCGTTTAAAAATCGAATACAGTTCATTTGCAGCGCTGCTACTAATCTCCTCTATATTTCTACTATA
>JABUQX010034263.1:60000-62500 GCA_015478945.1 Trachelipus rathkii
ATATATATGAGTATATAATAATATATATATATAATACATATATATTATATATATATATATATATATATATATATATATATACTATATATATATATATATATATTTTATTGATAATATATATATATATATATATATATATATATATTATATATATTATTATATTAATATATATATATGGGACTGCAGATTGGTGCTTCTTTTAAGAGCAAGCACCCTATATAAGAAGATGATGATTTAAAAATCCATTTTTGAGATGATGCTTTTATTCAACATAAATAAAGATGTAACAAAAGTCCCTTCTGTTGAGATATTCTCTCTTCGTATGCAAATTAGAGTCACGGACTTCCAGCGCGTTTTACCGACCACTTGCCTGACTCTTTTCGTTTTAACGCGAAAATTTGTGATCGAAATTCGGGATAACAGCTTCCATTGAAATTTGACCCTCTTGCCGAAAGCTGAGTTTTTAAGTTTGGAGGAGTTCTGGAGAGAGTATCTTGAGTGAGATCTTATTCTTCTGACTCTTTTTATTGATAAATTTTTAATCTGACTGAAGAGTATCCAAACAGAACGGGTTTTTGTTACATCTTTACTTATGTTCAATAAAAGCATTATCACAAAAATGGATTTTTAAATCATCATCTTCTTATATAGGGTGCTTTCTCTTAAAAGAGAGCCACCAATCTAGCAAGTCTCCCTATATAATTGGTGAACCGGAAGAAAGAACACCCGAACTTCAATCACGCTTCCTGAAAAACAAACAAAATGAAGAAAAAGAAAAAACTACAATTATAATTCTAAAATTCTCAATCAGAACCTCGAGCAAAGATGAGATCAAGCAAAGCGAACATTATCGGATAACGGACTTCAATTTTCAACTTTTTAATTAATTTTGGATTATGGTCTTCATCTTTTCACAACTCTCACAGTTCGAGGATTCATCGTGAGATATAGCAAACTTCCTTTATGGTATGGATTTCTTTCATCATTTTAAGTTTGGATTATGGGCAGAAATTCATTTTTGAATTCCACTACGCGAACTCTGATTCCTTTTCGAATTCTATATTGTTTCTGTGACCGCTCCCTTTATGTATGAAGAAATTTTCAAATAAAGGACCTAAATTTAAAGCAACTTCGTCTCTACATATATGTAACTTTCCTTTACGGTATGATTTTTTTTATCATTTTAAGTTTGGATTATGGGCATAAATTCATTTTTTGATTTCCACTACGAACTTTGATTCCTTTTTCGAATTCTTTAATGGTTCTGTGACCGCTCCCTTTTAATGTATGAAGAAATTTTTTCAAAAAAGGACCTAAATTTCAAGCAACTTCGTCTATACATATGTCAAGCAATGTTTCTCTCGTAACTAAAGCTTTGAAAACTATTTACGCATTGATCAAATCTTGGATACATTAGAAACGCCTTATAATGGACTTTTCCTTGGTCATGGATTCAACGGTTCGATCGATGTGGTCTATTTAACTTGTGAATAATTCAATGTTGCAAATATCATATAGATTATGTATGAACATTTTTGTATTTTTATGCATTTAAGATGTTTTGTATGTATTGTTTATAGTTGAACGGATATAACAAATATGGCTGTGTGTTTGCAGCGACCTTTTATTTTCTGTTATAGTTAAATTAGTGTGACCCTTTTCGTGTCATTCAATATATTGTATAGTATGTGTTAAGATCTTCGGATGTATCCAGTTATGCTCGTATTTGAATATTCTTTACATTTCATGTATACTAATTTTGCCTTCAATGTTTGTTGTCTACTTGATGTCTGTGGACATAATTAGATGATGGCACCTTGCATGTGAAAGTACTTTAACTTTACAGTATTTATTGTTAGTTATGTGTTTACCTCATTGAAATTGTTTTGAAATGTCTTTATGCGCATTGTTAATCCCTCCCAGAATATTGTATACATTTGATGAGGCTTAATTTTTATATCTTGTATAATTATTATAGCATACTTTCTCACTCCGTGTTTAGCGTGGGAGTAATGTAGCAGCTGCATTATAACTTTTGTAAAAATTTTAATTTCATGTTCGTACTTATGCTAAGCATTTGCGCGAGCAGAAATTTTAGCATAGAGTCGACAATGAAATAATAAGTAAAGCCCGTCCTGCTGAGATACTGCATTCAGTCCGATTAAGAAATTCAATTGCATATAAAAGAGTCAGAAGGAAAGATCTCCTCAAGATACCTCTCCAGAATTCCTGTCAGAACTGCTCAAATGCAGGCTTGTCAGGGCAAGGAGAGAGGGTAATTTCAAGAAGGGCTGTGATTCCGAGATGTTCGATCAACAAATTTTCGCAAAAGGAAGAAGAGAGTCAGGCAGAGGATGAAACGCGCTGGGAAAAGTCGTGACTGAACTAATTCGGCCTAGCGAAAGAGAGAGTAATCTAGACAGAAGGGAATTGTGGTGTGCTCTTAGTCTTCCCATTGAATGTTTTTACGTTATTCTGCAGTGAAAAGGCTCAGATTTCA
>JABUQX010034264.1:22500-29928 GCA_015478945.1 Trachelipus rathkii
CGAACCATGATTATGAGGAGAGAAAGATTTAGTCGAAGAAGGAATGAACCTGCTCATCCCATCAACGATTACAGCTCCCACCTTATCGGCAGAAGCCGAAGCGTCACCAGAGACAAAGCAGTCATTCCAATTATAGTTAGCGTAGAAGCAACGCAAAGCCCCCCAATCGGCCCGATCAAAGTGCCAGAAAAAACGATTAGGGCAGGATGGAGCTGGTGGAGAGAAAGTATTAAAATTAAGAGATATAAGGTTGTGGTCAGATTTACCGATTGGAGCGAAAGTGGTGTATTTTAAGAGAAAAGGACTAGTGGTGAAACATATCAGTGTGTTCAAGAATTCTGTTTAGACGATCCGGAATGTATGTGGGTTCTTTAATTAGTTGCTCCAGATCGTTGAGAATGCTGAATGATTCGGCCTCCTCCCCACCTAAATCGGTAAGAGAGGACCCCAACCATTCAGTGTTATGTACATTGAAATACCCTAAATAGAGGACCTCAGTATTTGGATGAGGAGATATAACAGTCTCGTGAGAAGTAGTAAGATATTCAAAAAATGCGTGAAAATCTGTTCTGTTAGGAGAACAGTAGCAGAAGCACAAGATTATTGTAGTAGAAGGAAGAAAGATTTTAAGCCACAGAACATCGAAGTTAGGAGATTCGAGATTCTCGAGACGTGTTACAGGAGTGTTTATGTTTACATAGGCACATACTCCACCCTTTAGACGGAAATTATGAAATAAGTTATAGTTGGATACATTAAACGAGTTAGAGGATGAATTCTTAGCCATCTGTGTCTCAGACAAGAGCAAAAGGTTAGGGTTAGAGTTAGAGAGGTGGTATTCCACGGATGCAGAATTAGAGTTTAAGCCGCGGATGTTAGTAAAGTCTATAGAGAGCCCGCGCCTGCGCAAATCTGCCATTACACACGCACACACAACCACACCAAACCAAAAACAACAAACAAAGACAAACAGAAAAAAACAGGTTAAAATTATTCACACACTAAAAAACCGTAAATGTTAAAACGATAAAACCGTATTTGTAATAAATACGTAAAATATGAAAAATTTAATAAGTTTAAAACCCTCACGCACTCGTAAACCCTCACAAATTTACGAAAAAAAAATTACAATTATTCAACATAAAACTGTTATGTATAAATTAAAATAATAATTGACTAAAAACGTAGGTGCTGTGTTAAAACCCGTTTAAAATAAATAAAAAAAATAGAAACACTATATATATATATGGCGTTAAGGCGTTGGCAGAAGAGGGTATGGAGGGCATATATATATATATATACGAGGATATGGCGGCATGGGCGCTATTATAGAGCAGCAGCGAGCAGGTGAGGCTGCCACAGCAGCAGCAGCATTTATTGTATCTATAGATATATATATATAAAATATATATATATATATATATATATATATATATATATATATATATATATATATATATATATATATATATATATATATATATATATATATATAAATATATATATATATATATATATATATATATATATATATATATATGTATATGATAGAGAGTTTTATATATGTATATATATATATAGAAAGGGTTGGGGTTTTTGGTGAGGGAGTTTGAGAGAATGGTGGACAAAAGGGGCTTAAAATAAATCCAGGTAAGAGTAAAGTGTTAGTGTTTGAGGAGGAGGAAAGAGAGGAGGGGGAGGGGGTAGAGGTTAGAGTAGGGGGTGTAGTATTGGAAGAAGTAAAGATTTTTAGATATTTAGGGATGGACTTGGGTAAGGGGGGAGGGATGAAGGAGGAGATAGAACATAGAGTAGGAGAAGGAATGAGGGCTTTGAGTGGTCTGAGAGAATTATGGAAAGGGGGGGATTTATCACAGAAAGTTAAGATAAGTATGTTTGAAAAAATTTGTGTACCAGCGGTGTTGTATGGGTGTGAAACGTGGGGGTTGAATGCCAGGTCCAGGAAGAAGTTGGAAGTATTTGAGATGAAGGGGTTGAGAGCGGTCTGTGGGGTTAGCAGAAGGGAGAGGATTAGGAATAGGGTGGTGAGGGAGAGATGTGATTGGAGGAATGGGTTGGTGGGAAGAGCGGAGAAGGGAATGTTAAGATGGTATGGGCATCTAGTGAGAATGGAGGAACAGAGAGTGGTTAGGAGAGTTTGGGAGGCGGAGGGGAGAGGAAGGGGGAGACCAAGAAGGAGGTGGATGGATGGAATAAAGGAGATGCTGGAGGAGGGAGGGATGAGGGAGGAAGAGGGTAGGGTGTTGGCGAGAGATAGAGTGGGGTGGAGGAGGTGGGTGAGGGCGAGATGAGAGGAAGTGTGAGTGAGAGAGGCTGTACGTACCACTACCCCGCTCAAGCGGGAAAAAAGTGTAAGTAGAATAATAATAAATATATATATATATATATATATATATATATATATATATATATATATATATTATTATTTATATATATATATTATATATATATATAAGAAGTTATATGCATATATATATATATAGTATATATATTATATATATATATATATATATATATATATATATATACAGAGGTAAGTACTCTAATCGGTGGGCACGATCCGTTACTAACGGAACTAGTTTTTTCAGTAACGGAGTAACGGACTCGTTACTTTTTCTTTCATGTAACGCTCCGAATAAGTTCCTTTATTTTTTCTTCGTTACTTTTTAGTCCGTTACATTTTGTTCGACTTTCTTTGAATGCTGATAGCCAATTGACCACCCCGATCAAGCTAAAAACCTTTTTATAATATATATATATATATATATATATATATATATATATATATATATATATATTATATATATATATATATATATATTTGTGCACTATATATATTTATATATTGTTGTTTTATTTATATATATATATATATATATATATATATATATATATTATTATATATATATATATATATATATATATAAAAGAAATAAAGGGAATTTGCATAGAATAATGAATAGGATGGTGCTTTCGTAACTGAAGAAATGGATGTGAGGAGAGTGGTGGAGCACTTCGCACCTAGCTAACATTAGCAGTAATGAAGAGGTGATAGTGAATGTGTGTGGGTTTGATGGTGCAAGAAATAGGTATTTTGGGCATGAGGTCATTAGTAAGGATGAGGTAATGTGTAAAGCGAGAAAGTCGAAGAATGGTAAATCTGCAGGCATAGATGAAATTACCGGTGAAATGATCAAGAACGGAGGCGAGTTGGTGATTGATTGGATTTGGAAGTTGTGTAACAAAATGTTTATGGAGAGCATAGTTCCGAGGGATTGGAGGAGAACAGTAATAAATAGTACCCTTATATAAGGGTAAATGAGATAAGGGTAACTGTAGGAATTATAGGGAAATTAGTTTATCAAGTGTAGTAGGGAAGATATATACTAGAGGTGTACCGGAATTCCGGCCGGAATTTGACATTTTTTCCGGTTCCGGTTCCGTCCGGAATTTCGAAAAATTCCGGCCGAAACCGGAATTACTAATCTACTTCTGAGGAAAAATTTTCTGGAAGGGATTTATTTTACATAACCCAATTTTTAACAAAATATAATAGTAGCCTTTTATAGCATTCATACACAGTGTGTTACATACCTACAGTATTTTTTAAATAAAGTTTACTCAAATACCTCAAAATATAGGATAATATGATATTCTCATTAAATTCAAATTTAATTTCCAAAATCATATGATATATATTGATATTAATATAATTTTTTCAAAGGTTATTATTATTATTACATATTATTGTTATTATTATATATTATATATTATTATATTATATATATTATTATTATATATATTATTATATATATTATTATTATTATACATATTATTATTATTATTATAATATATATATATAGTATATAATATATATATATATTATATATATTATATTATAATATATATTATTATTATTATTATATATATTATATATTATTATTATTATATATTATTATTATTATGATTTTGATTATTATTATTATTAAGAAGTATACATACTATTATTATTATTATTACATTATTATTAAAGTATTTATTAATATATTATTATTATATTATTATTATTAATAATATATATATATTCATTCATATTATATTATTATTATTACAAATATATTATAGTATATATACAAAAAGAAATATATTTCTGTTGTTTCATATATATATATATATATATATATATATATATATATATATATATATATATATATATATGAGTGATGGGTATATGTTTATATATATGTATATATATATATATATATATATCTATACTGTGTGATGTTTAGAACTGAACTGATCTTCGATTCGAACTGATTCGAGCCTCAAACTGATCTGAATTGACCAAACTGCGCTATGCTGGATTGATCTGATCTCGAACCTTCCACACACGGATTCGGATTCGGATTCGAATCCAAAGGTGCTGGATTCGGATTCGGATTCGAACATTTTTACACATACGGATTCGGATTCGGAGCTCGATTCCGAATCCGGATTCGAATCCGAGTCTATTTCTTGTTTCAACAGGATGTCAAAAAAATCATCAAAAATAATAATAATAAAAAAACGAAAATTTAGAATAAAATTGTATCACCATTTAGGAGCCAATCACAGGAGTGCTGTAAGAGCCAATCAAGATGATATTTCTATTATTATTGGCTAATCATAACGCCATAGGAGAAATAGAGTTACTCCTGAAACATTGGAAAAGCTAATAATTTATAGAGAACATGTTAATAAGGACAGGGTCCAATATTGGGTTTGCTACCCCAATTTCACAATACTCCCTAAAATTCTGAATTATCAGCCGATTTTGACGCTATAAACACCAAACTGTAGCTTTATTTGTCCTTTCTAAAACGTTGTTTCTGCAGTTTTTTTTTTCAAACAAATACCAGAATTTTCAATTTAAACCCAGCTGCTGTATCAACCTGAATGACTTCAACTTAAAATATGCATGATGTCCAGTTATTTCACAAAAGTACTGATTTTGAGTTTGTACCAGCGTTGTCCACGAACCAACTTCTGATTTTAAAATAAAAAAATTGTGATAACTTTTTTTCTTCTGCGAAGTGGACGAAATTTTCAGGGCATATGTATCAAGAGAGATGCACATGTTTTACTTAGATTCTTCACATATACATTAGTTTTGGATTTGTTCTTAAAAAATTTTCAAAACAATATTTTTGAAAATTTTTAAAAATTTCTTTGAGTATACAAAATTTATTTAAGTAAAAGATGCATCTCTGTCTGGATTATACAAAAAAAAACCCTGAAAATTTGATGTTGATCTTGGATGAGTAGGAAAAATCAATTTTTCACTTTTTCAAAAATTCAATAGTTTGAAAAAGTGAAATATTGAGATACTTTTTTTTCTACTTGTCCGATCAACATAAAATTTTCAGGGCTTGTATAGTTGGGCAAGATGCATCTTTTTTCTTAGATAACTTTTTTGTATATTCAAAAGAAAATGTTTTAAAAATTTCCAAAAAATTCTGAAAATTTGTTACAAATCCAAAACTAATACATATACAAAGAAATTATCTAAGTAAAAATGTGCATCTCCTGACTACATATGCCCTGAAAATTTCATCCACTTCGCCCAAACATGAAAAAAAATTTCATTTTAAAAAAAAAAAAAAAGTGTGTTTTGAAATTGGACAACGCTGAGCACAAAACTCAAAAATCAAAATCTATTTCGTATATTTTGTATGTAATGGACTCATCTATGTATAGTTCAAGTTTGAAGTCAGTTCGAAAAAAATTATAAAAGTTGAAAAGAACAATGTCAAAAACATAGGGTTTTTGGAAAATTGGAACATTCTAGCACGACTACAGACATAGAAAAGCACCAGAAAACAACATTTTAGAGGGAAAAAGCTAAAGTTTGGTGTTGATAGGGTCAAAATCGGCTGAGAATTTGAATTAGAATATCTTTTAGAGGGGTGAAAATCGGCACTGCCCCCACAATAGTTGTACCTCCCTTTAAAAAAATACCTTAAATTTTTAATAGGATTTTGCCAAGTTAATTATGAAAAAGTTAATAAATTGCAATATTTAGTTAATTAACTTTTTAAAAATTTACAAAAGGCAAAGCCAAAGAATTAAAACTCAATTTTATAGCAGTTAAAGCTTAATAGAAATTATTTAATAATATATATATATATAAGAGCAGTGTTATATATATATATATATATATAGTATATATATATATGTAGATATATATATATGTATATATATGTATAGTATATAGTATATATATATATATATATATATATATATGCTATTATTATATATGGTATATATATATATATATGCAGAGGTGGGCAGTAACGCGTTACATGTAACGGCATTACGTAACGGGCGTTACAATTGTAACGAGTAACGGTAACGCTTCAAACGATTTTAAAATGTAACGATGTAACGGTAACGCTACCCTTTTTAAAAATTGTAACGGATTTTTTCCGTTACTCGTTACATCCTACACACGGAACTCCACTGTGTTGACATTTTTTTTTATTTCTATGGAAGCGAATTTTAGTTTTTCCAGATTTTTAAATATATATATGTTATATATATATATAGCGGCATATACTATATATAGTTTGATATATATATATATATATATATATATATATATATATATATATATATATATATATATATATATATATATATATATATATATAGAGTAAATTTATATTTATTTTCAGAAAACACTGTTCATTTGTTAGCGCTTTCTTACATGTTAGTGTCGATGGTTAGGTTAGGGTTTGGTTGGCATTTATATTAATTTATTTATTTTTATTATAATATCAATCAGGGATGGCACGAAAAAAATCTAATGAAAAAAATCAACTGATTTTTTACTTGATTTTTTTATAAAAAAAATCATGATTTTTTGATTATCAGGGTTGGGGATTTTTTGGATTTTTTGAGAAAAAAATCAATTTTTGATTTTTTGAGATTCGTGACGTCACGCGAAATATAATTTGTAAACAAACTTTTTTTTTAAGCTCGATTAGGTATTATTTTTAACCCTAGGCCCTATATCTGGGTTCAAAATCTTAAAATAGGGCTTATAGTTTATGACACAATGAGACAGCAACACTAAAGAGTGTTATTTGTAATAATGAAAATATATTACATCAGAAATAAAACATGATTGAACATGATCTTTTGTTGACATTTTTATAGTGTAGAAATTTGAAACAGAGTAGCCTTGCTATGATATTATTATTATTATAATTTTTTATTTATATTGAAGTTAAATCACTACAAATATCCAAAAAAAATTTAAATATATATAAAAAAAGCAAAAAGCAAAAGTAAAATCATGATTTTGGAGCAAAAATCAAGTAAAAATCAGTTGAAAAACTCAATGATTTTTTCCGTGCCATCATCAAT
>JABUQX010034265.1:0-23229 GCA_015478945.1 Trachelipus rathkii
AAGAGAGAGATAGCTAACGATTCTTTCCCTTCTTTTCATGGAATTTATTTCTGATTTGCTAAAATCCGTTTCTCTATAAAAATTTTTCCTGCAGTCAAATTTCTGATTGAATATTTTTGTTGTAAAGTATGGGTGGTTTTAATAATTATTCGAGTGTTTGATTTGTTCCACTGATGTGGAGAGGAGAAATTTCAAGAAGTACCGGCACCCATCATACTACTACTATACATCTTTTAGTTGCAGAAGCTTTAGAGCATAAGAATGTACTTCCCCATTTTCTTGTCTCTTGACTTAGATTGCCACTTTTGCAACTTGATTCTTTAGAACTTCATTAATTTTGGGGCACGTGCTGGCTTTTGGCTATTTGTCTGTGACATATATAGTTTGCTATATGAGTATTGTGGAGACATCACGCACTGCTAACTGCAAAGTATGAACTCCACATTCATGTGTGCAATGTTAACGTTATCGGAACATAGTCTTTTCATAGTTTTATCAAGTTCATTTTATCAAGTTATAAGATTTGCTCTATGAGTATTGTGGAGACCATCACGCACTGCTAACTGCAAAGTATGAATCTCCACATCTCATGTGTGCATTTTTACGTTATCGGAACATAGTCTTTTCATAGTTTTTTCAAGTTCTTCTGAAAACAACTATTATTTCTTCGTTTTGACATTCAATGAAATCAGCATCACATTTACAGCTTCCTATTGCCTGACCCTCATTGTTCCTTATTCTCAATTTTCAATCGTACTGATCCATGTTTGATACGTTATCCGTAACTAAGCTAATTTACTTGTATCTTTGTTATTTCGAATTCTTTTAAGATGTCAGTAACAAATTCTTGAATATATGTAGCTGAAATGTTTGAGTATTTTTTTCTTTTACTGCTAACGTTTTAGAAATATTGTTTTTAATCTTCGTCCACATATATAAAAATTATTGACAAAATAATTTAGCTTTGCATGTAATTTCTAAATTAAATTGCACAAGCCCGTCCCTTTATGCAATTTTAAGCTTATTTTTTTTGTTTTTTTCTTCTTATTTTTTATTTTACATTATTTTTCCAGTCTAAAGGGACTTCCAGTTTCTAAGCCATGTCTCCACTCTCCACACAGTGCTTTAAATCCTGGTCATGCAAAGAAAACTAATGGGTTACTATCTTTAACAACCATTATAATCAATATTATTTTGAATTTTTTACTTAACATAGACGCAACAAGTTTATAGCAACTGAAAAAGTTTCCATTTTAGTCTGAGTTTTTGAAATTAAAGGTTTATCATGATTACCTTTAGCTTCACCTTTTTTTTTTAACAATTGCAGCAATGTCTGGATGATAGCGTTTTAAATGTCGCATTAATATAGAGGATCCAATAGATGTATTGTGACCCCATGAGTAACTGATAGTTAGGTAGACTCTTTTGTGCATGATCGAACTGACTGTTTCCCATCAACTGTGTTAACCATTTCATATTGACAAATGAAAGTATTTTTATCTTCAGAGTGAGTAATATATTCAAGTACATGAGGAGTTTTCGATTTTGGTTAAGTTGACATGATTTTTCTAAGGATATTAAACTTAATTAATTAATTAAAGTTATCTATATAAGTACCGAACCTTTTTGAATTAAAAATGTACAGCTAGCGATCGATTTTTTATGTTATATACACAGATACAAAGATGTCAGTAACTTTTAAACTTGAGCCACGGACAACGGAAGATGATTTAGGGAAACTTTCCTTAATGTCTAGTAAATGAAATTGTGCTATCCATATATCTGTATCATATGGGAAATTGTCGTATTTCTATACAATATCCAAATTTCATTCTGCTACGATCATTTTTTTTTTGTTTAATATACCAAGATACAAAGAATGTCAGTAACTTTTAAACTTGAGCCACGGACAACGGAAGATGATTTAGGGAAACTTTCCTTAAATGTCTAGTAATGAAACTATGCGCTATCCATATATTGTAACAATATGGGAAATCTGGTAGTATTTACAAGTTGAATTAAAAATGTACAGCTAGCGATCAATTTTTTTGTTATATACACAGATACAAAGATGTCAGTAACTTTTAAACTTGAGCCACGGACAACGGAAGATGATTTAGGGAAACTTTCCTTAATGTCTAGTAAATGAAACTGTGCTATCCATATATCTGTATCATATGGGAAATTGTAGTATTTACAAGTTGAATTAAAAATGTACAGCTAGCGATCGATTTTTTATGTTATATACACAGATACAAAGATGTCAGTAACTTTTAAACTTGAGCCACGGACAACGGAAGATGATTTAGGGAAACTTTCCTTAATGTCTAGTAAATGAAACTTTGCTATCCATATATCTGTATCATATGGGAAATTGTAGTATTTACAAGTTGAATTAAAAATGTACAGCTAGCGATCAATTTTTTTTTGTTATATACACAGATACAAAGATGTCAGTAACTTTTAAACTTGAGCCACGGACAACGGAAGAATGATTTTTAGGGACAAAACTTTTCCCTTTTAATGTTCTAGTAAATGAAAATGTCTATCCTATATCTGTATCATATGGGAAATTGTAGTATTTACAAGTTGAAAAAAAAATGTATCAAAGAACGGGGATTTTTTTTTTATTTTTTTTAAAAACAAAAATACAAAGATGTCAGTAACTTTTAAACTTGAGCCACGGACAACGGAAGATGATTTAGGGAAACTTTCCTTAATGTCTAGTTAATGAAATTGTGCTATCCATATATCTGTATCATATGGGAAATTGTAGTATTTACAAGTTGAATTAAAAATGTACAGCTAGCGATCGATTTTTTATGTTATATACACAGATACAAAGATGTCAGTAACTTTTAAACTTGAGCCACGGACAACGGAAGATGATTTAGGGAAACTTTCCTTAATGTCTAGTAAATGAAACTGTGCTATCCATATATCTGTATCATATGGGAAATTGTAGTATTTACAAGTTGAATTAAAAATGTACAGCTAGCGATCAATTTTTTAAATTTTTTATATACACAGATAGCAAAATGTCAGTAACTTTTTAAAAACTTGAGCACGGAAACGGAAGATGATTTAGGGAAACTTTCCTTATTGTCTAGTAAATGAAACTGTGCTATCCATATATCTGTATCAATTTGGGAAATTGTAGTATTTACAAGTGAATTAAAAATGTAAACTCAGCGTCCGATTTTTTAATTGTTTTTACACAGATACAAGATGTAGTAACTATATTAACTTGACAAGCCAGGACACGAAGATGATTTAGCGGAAACTTCTTAATGGTCTAGTAATGAAATTGTGCTATCCATATATCTGTATCATATGGGAATTGGAAGTATTTACAAGTTGAATTAAAAAAGTAAAGCTAGCGATATCGATTTTTTATGTTATATACACAGATACCAAGATGTCAGTAACTTTTAAACTTGAAAGCCACGGACAACGGAAGATGATTTAGGGAAACTTTCCTTATTGTCTAGTAAATAAAATGTGCTATCCCATATACTCTTGTATCATATGGGAAATTGTTAGTTTTAACAAGTTGAATTAAAAAATGTACAGCTAGCGATCGATTTTTTTATGTTATATACACAGATTTTACAAAGATCGTCAAGTAACTTTTAAAACTTGAGCCACGGACAACGGAAGATGATTTAGAGAAACTTTCCTTAATGTCTAGTAAATGAAATTGTGCTATCCATATATCTGTATCATATGGGAAATTGTAGTATTTACAAGTTGAATTAAAAATGTACAGCTAGCGATCGATTTTTTTTTTTGTTTATATACACAGATACAAAGATGTCAGTAACTTTTAAACTAGCCACGGACAACGGAAGATGATTTAGGGAAACTTTCTTTAATGTCTAGTAAGAAACTGTGCTATCCATATATCTGTATCATATGGTAAATTTGTAGTATTTACAAGTTGAATTAAAAATATACAGTAGCGATCGATTTTTTATGTAATATACACAGATACAAAGAATGTCAAAGTTAACTTTTTACTTGAGGGCAACAATGGAAGATAATTTAGGGAAACTTTCCTTAATGTCTAGTTAATGAAATTGTGCTATCCTTACAAATTGACATGAAAATGTAGTATTTACAAGTTGAATTAAAAATTTAAAGCTTAGCGATGATTTTTTTATGTTATATACACAGATACAAAGATGTCAGTAATTTTTAAACTTGAGCCCCTGCCAACGGAAGATGATTTAGGAAAACTTTCCTTAATGTCTAGTAAATGAAATGGTGCTATCAATATATCTGTATCATATGGGAAATGTTAATAATGTTGAAATTATAAAATGTACAGCTAGCGATCGATTTTTTATGTTATCTACACAGTACAAGATGTCAGTAACACTTTTTTTAAAAACTTGAGCACGGAAAACGGAAGATGATTTTAGGGAAAACTCTTCCTTCATGTCAGTAACATGAAACTGGTGCTATCCATATATCTGTATCATATGGGAATCTGTAGTTATTTACAAGTTGGATTAAAAATATCAGCTAGCGAATTCGATTTTTTTTATGTCTAATTATACACAGATACAAAGCTGTCTCAGTAACTTTTAACTTGAGCCCACGGAAACGGAAGAATTATTTAGGGAAACTTTCCTTAATGTCTAGTTAATGAAACTTGGTGCTATCCATATAATCTGTATCAATTGGGAAATTGCAGTAGTTTAAAGTTGATTAAATGTACAGCTACGATCGATTTATTTTATGTTTATACACAGATACAAAGATGTCAGTAACTTTTTAAATCTTGGCTACGGACACGGAAGATGATTTAGGGAAACTTTCCTTAATGTCTAGTACAATGAAATTGTGATATTCCATATATTGTATCATATGTGGGAATTGTAGTATTTACAGTTGAATTAAAATGTAAGTAGCGATCGATTTTTTATGTTATAAAAAAGATACAAAGATGTCAGTAACTTTTAAACTTGAGCCACGACAACGGAAGATGATTTAGGGAAACTTTCATTAAATGTCTAGTAAATGAAACTGTGCTATCCATATATCTGTATCATATGGGAAATTGTAGTATTTACAAGTTGAATTAAAAATGTACAGCTAGCGATCGATTTTTTATGTTATATACACAGATACAAAGATGTCAGTAACTTTTAAACTTGAGCCACGGACAACGGAAGATGATTTAGGGAAACTTTCCTTAATGTCTAGTAAATGAAATTGTGCTATCCATATATCTGTATCATATGGGAAATTGTAGTATTTACAAGTTGAATTAAAAATGTACAGCTAGCGATCGATTTTTTATGTTATATACACAGATACAAAGATGTCAGTAACTTTTAAACTTGAGCCACGGACAACGGAAGATGATTTAGGGAAACTTTCCTTAATGTCTAGTAAATAAAATTTTGCTATCCATATATCTGTATCATATGGGAAATTGTACGTATTTACAAGTTTGATTAAAACTTAGCAGCTAGCGATCCGATTTTTTTATGTTCTTACCCAGTACAGAAGATGTCAGTAACTTTTAAACTTGAGCACCGGACAACGGAAGATGATTTAGGAAAACTTTCCTTAATGTCTATAAATGAACTTTGGCTAATCCATATATCTGTATCATATGGGAAATTGTAAGTATTTACAAGTTGAAATTTAAAATGTAACAGCTAGCGATCATTTTTTTTTGTTATATCACAGATACCAAAGATGTCAGTAACTTTTTAAACTTGAGCCAGGACGAAGCGGACAGATGATTTAGGGAAACTTTCCTTAATGTTTTAGTAAATGAAACTATGCTATCCATATATCTTGTATCATATGGGAAATTGTAGTAATTTACAAGTTGAATTTAAAAATGTACAGCTAGCGATCATTTTTTTTTGTTTATATAACACAGATACAAAGATGTCAGTAACTTTTAAAACTTGCAAGGACAACGGAACGATGATTTAGGGAAACTTTCCTTAATGTCTAGTAAATGAAACTATGCTATCCATATATCTGTATCAAATGGGAAATTGTAGTATTTACAATTTTTGAATTAAAAATGTACAGCTAGCGATCGATTTTTTATGTTTTATATACACAGATACAAAAGATTGTCAGTAAACTTTTTAAACTTTGAGGCCAGCGGACAACGGGAAAAGATGATTTTAGGCGAAAGCTTTCCTTAATGTCTAGTAAATGAAAATATTGCTTTCCATATATCTGTATCATATGGGAAATCTGCATAGTAATTTACAGCTTGAATTCAAAAATGTAAGCATAGCGATCATTTCTATTCTATGTTATAGACCTACACAGATACAAGATGCATAGTTACTTTTACTTGAGCACGCGACCAACGGAGATCGATTTAGCGGACTTTCCTTACATGTCCAAGTAAATGCAAACTCATGGCCTATCCATATATCTGTATCAAATGGGAAATTGGACTAGTATTCAATACAACGTTTGATTAAAATGTACAGCTAGCGATCAATTTTTTTTAGAATATATATACACAGATACAAATGATGTCGTAACTTTTAAACTTGAGCCCCTTACAACGGAAGATGATTTAGGGAAACTTTCCTTTAGTCTAGTAAATGAAACTGTGCTATCCATATATCTGTAATAAATGATATAATTGTAGTATTTACAAGTTGAATAAAAATGTACAGCTTTAGCGATGCAATTTTTGTTTGTTATATACACAGTATACCAAGATGTCAGTAACTTTAAACATATAGAGACGACAACGAAGATGATTTAGGGAAACTTTCCTAATTTTAATGTCTAGTAAAATGAAACTGTGCTATCCTATATCTGTATCAATATGGGAAATTGTAATTATTATACAAGTTGAATTAAAAATGTACAGCTAGCGATCGATTTTTTATGTTTATATACACAGATAGCAAAGAATGTAGTAAACTTTTAAACTTGAGCACGGACAACACGGAAGTGATTTTAGGGAACTTTCCTTTAATGGTCCTAGTTAATGAATTGTGCTATCCATATATCTGTCTATCATGGGAAATTGTAGTTATTTTACAAGTTGAATTAAAAATGTACAGCTAGCGATCGATTTTTTTATGTTATATACACAGATACAAAGATGTCAGTAACTTTTAAACTTGAGCCCCTGACAAAGGAAGATGATTTAGGGAAACTTTCCTTAATGTCTAGTAAATGAAACTGTGCTATCCATGATATCTGTATCATATGGGAATTGGTAGTAATTGCAACTTGAAATAAAAATGTACAGCTATGCGATCGTTTTTATGATTTACTACACAGATACAAAGATGTCAGTAACTTTTAAACTTGAGCCACGGACAACGGAAGATGATTTAGGGAAACTTTCCTTAATGTCTAGTAATGAACTCTGGCTATCCATAATATCTGTTATCATATGGGAATTGTGTATTTAACAAGTTGATATTTAAAATGTACAGCTAGCGATCGATTTTTTTGATTATATACACAGATACAAAGATGTCAGTTAAACTTTTAAACCTTTTGGAGGCCACGGACACGGAAGATGATTTTAGGGAACTTTTCCTTAATGTCTAGTAATGAAACTTTGCCCTATCCATATATCTGTATCATATGGAAATTGCAAGTATTTAAAAGTTGAATTAAAAATGTTAAGCTAGCGATCAATTTTTTTTTGTTATATACACAGATACAAAGAAGCCCAGTAACTTTTAAACTTGAGCCACGGACACGGAAATGATTTTAGGGAACTTTCGCTTATATGTCTAGTAAATGAAACATGCTATCCATAATATCTGTTTCATATGGGAAATTGTAGTATTTACAAGTTGAATTAAAAATGTATCAGCTAGCGGATCAATTTTTTTTGTTTATATACACAGGATACAAAGATGTCAAGTACACTTTTAACTTGAGCACGGACAACGGAAAGATGAAATTTTAGGGAAATTATCTTCCTCTTCTAGAGAATGAAACTATTCTGTCCCTTAGGTCTGTATCATAATGGGAAATTTGTAGTATTTACAAGTTGAATTAAAAATGTACAGCTAGCGATCGATTTTTTATGTTATATACACAGATACAAAGATGTCAGTAACTTTTAAACTTGAGCCACGGACAACGGAAGATGATTTAGGGAAACTTTCCTTAATGTCTAGTAAATGAAATTGTGCTATCCATATATCTGTATCATATGGGAAATTGTAGTATTTACAAGTTGAATTAAAAATGTACAGCTAGCGATCGATTTTTTATGTTATATACACAGATACAAAGATGTCAGTACTTTTAAACTTGGAGGCCCACGGACACGGAAGATGATTTTTAGGGAAACTTTCGCTTAAATGTCTAGTTAAATGAAACTGTGCTATCCATGATATCTGTATCTATGGAATTGTGTATTTACAAGTTTGAATTAAGATGTACAGCTAGCGATCGATTTTTTATGTTATATACACAGATACAAAGATGTCAGTAACTTTTAAACTTGAGCCACGGTGATCGCTAAAATCGGTCGCTAACTTCACGTCCTTGGGGAAAGGCGTGAAGTTGGCGACACCGATTTTAGTTATCGATTTTTTTTACATTTTTAATAATTTTTCATTATTTAGCGATCGATTTTTAAATAATATTATATATATATATATATATATATATATATATATATATATATATATATATATATATATATATATATTATATATATATATATATATATAATATATATAATATATATATAAGCGTATATATATATATATATATATTTATACTATATATTATATATATATATATATATATATATATTATATTATACTATATATAATATATTTATAATTTTCTATCATTTATTTATTATAAAATAATTTATAAATAATTTTTATACATTTTTATATATATAAAATTTTATTATATATATATATATATATATATATATATATATATATATATATATATAATATATATTATATAAATATATATATATATATATATATATATATATATATATATATATATATATAATTTTATATATATTATTTATATAAAATAATTATATAAAATAATTATATAACAATTTTATATAATTTTACATTAAAATTACTGTCCTTTTTATTTTCTATGCCAATTTACTATTGTCCTTCATTTATAACGTTTGTCCTTTAATATGTGAGTTGGCTATTTTTGTGGCGCCAAAAAAAAAATCGATCGCTAAAATCGGTCGCTAACTTCACGCGTATTTATTATTCACTATTATTTTATTTAAATACGTCTATTTATAGCTTATTTGTTTCTCCAATGTTTTTTATTGTTTTACAGGATTTGCATGCGAATTGGAGTATATTGCAACATCATTATTTCTGTTAATTTTGGTTTTAACAATTTATTAAGTGTATTATATTTTAGGTAATTGTTACCCAGAGGGTTGTCACCCCGATTTTTATGAAAATCACAGGATTACTCAAAAAAAATAATAATTAAAGAAATGTCCGATCTCTAATATCTCGCTCTCGGCTTAGGAAAAAAGTTACAGCCTCTCAAAGTGTAAAAAAACCCCATAAGGATTTGTTATTAAAAAAAAAAACAAAAATTTTTTTTTTGATTTTCACAGGATATTACTCTAAAAAAATAATAATGAAGAATAGTGAAAGCGAAAATGGCAAGTCCACTCTTTAGGACAAAAGTACAGCTCTGAAAGCTTAAAAATTTTCCCATAGAGACGCTTTCTTAATAATAAAAATTAGTGGGCTCGTGCTCGTTTTAGGGCCATTCTAGTTCAGGTTTAATGATAAGATTTGTTAATTCTACATAGATTTTTCTCTGTGTATACCTAAAAAACTTATCATAACTGACTCTAGAGGGCCGGAAATGAGACTAACTGGATCGATCAATATTGAAAAGTCTATGGATTTTTTAACAACTTTGAGAGGCTCTAACTTTTTTTTCCTAAAGAGAACGACATTTTTCGTTTTCACTATTCTTCATTATTATTTTTTTAGAGTATATCCTGTGATTTTCATAAAAAATGGGGGTAGCAACCCTCCTGGGTAACCAATTACCATATTTATTATATGGTTTTGTGTTTTTATAGTTATATCTGTGTTATTGTCAGGTATATATATATATTATATATATATATATATATATATATATATATATTATATAATATATATATACTATATATATATATTATATATATATATATAAATTAGGGATGTACCGATAGATCGGTATCTGTAGTATCGGCCATTTTTGGGTATCGGTAATGCGGTAATATGGCCGATACTTAGGCCGAGTACTTCTTTTACACTTTTTGGTGAAAAATTATGAGAAACTTTTAAGATTCAATAATAAATCTATTTCGATATAGATAGCTAGTACTAGGTTTATGTTTTTTTTTTCCTCGATTTCACTTTTTAACTTAGATTTTAGCGTTTCTCCAAACTTGGGCTTTTAGCGTAAAATTTACCTATTTTGACAGCCATTATTATAATAAATTTATACAGATTTATCTTCTACTTTTTTAGTTGAATCAATAGTATTTTTTTTTTTTCTACGCATTTCGGCGGAGTGGGTTTTAAACTTTTCCTGGATTATTCATCATTTTGGATATTTGAAGCAAATAGGTGTTTTATCCAATTCTTTAAAATTGTTTTTAGGTTTGTAACATTTTAGGTTTAAGCTGTGCTGATTTATTTTTTTTTCTCATTCTCTCCTTCCTACGGATATTTGTCTCTGTTGTTTTGCGCGTGTGTGTGTTTTTTTTTGTTTTTTTTGTTTTGTTTTGTGTGGCGTGTAATGAAATAGCAATTTTTCACTCAGGGATGTGGGCTTTCTCTTGACTTGAATATACCGAATTCAGTCAAATTGTTGGCTTGGCACTCGTAACTTCTGCACTCCATGGAAATATATCGTACCTCTTCTATTTGGCCTGTCGTAGAGTCACGGGTTCCTATATGGTTTTAGATTGGGTTCGTTGTGTAGTGACATCCGAAGGTGAGTTGGCTAAGAATTCTGGATGCGCGCGTTCAGCTCGGTTTTAAATTATTATCAGGAGCTTATACTTTACGTTGTTTATACATTTTGGGTTCTGGAACAGGGGTTAGGGTTTGTAACGATGGATGGTCTAAATAATATCTCGAAGAGTTGATATATCTACTGTCGTACACGTCTCGAGAAGTCTGTCGAATCTCCTAACTTCCGATGTTCTGTGGCTTAAAATCTTTCTTCCTTCTACTACAGGAGTAGATCTATGCTTCTGCTAACTGTTCTCCTACAGCAACGATTTTCATGGCTTTTTTTGATTACTTACTACTTTCTTAACGGAGGACGTGTGTATGCAGTAACATCTTCTCTCTCATACTGAGGCCCTCTATTTAAGGGATTTCAATGTTACACAACACTTAAACTTGTTGGTTCCTCTCATACTGTATTTCAGTGGGGAGGAAGCGAAATCATTCAGTTTCTCCACGATTGTACAACTAATTAACGAACTACACACACTTTCGGATCGTCCAACCGATCTCTTGACACATTTGACCTATGTTTCACACTAGTTCTTTCTATAATAAACACCTTCTGCTCCCTATCGGTCAAATCATGACCAAAACCTTATATCTCTTAATTTTAAATGTTTTCTCTCCAACATCTCCATCCTCCCCTATGCATTTTTTCTGGCACTCTTGACTCGGGGCACGATTTGGGGGGCATGGCGTTGCTTCTACGCTAACTATATTGGAGTGGTCTACTTTCGACTCTGACGACACCTTTCAGCTTCTGTCCGATAAAGTTGGAACTTGTAATTGTTGATGGCATGAGCAGGTTCATTCCTTATTAGACTAAATCTTTTTTCTCTTTCAAATCATGGTTCGATCGTGGGCTTGTTCCTCTGGCATTCAGGCTAGAGACAATGCGTGTATCGGGGTGAAAAAATTCTCGTTCTCATATCACTCTTGCTAATTTTCATTCCGCTAGAAATCGTTTCTGGGATACTCTTTGACGAGCAAAGCGGACTTTCATTAATAAAGTGCGCTGACCTCCTTGGTTCTCCTACTCACAAATTCTCTGGCCTCTTGGCAAAAACATTTCTCTAACAACTTCTGTAAACTCACTCCTTTCCTCCTCCTTATTGGCTCTTGAGATGATCTCTTGTTGTCTATATTCAACTGAAAAGGCCCAATGCATCTCTTTGGCCTCTCTATTTTCTACACCTACCCTGGCACGATTCTGGCAATTCCTCCTTCCTCCTCCTTCTCCTCTCAGGTGTCCTACTGCTTTGCCTGAGATTACATTTGATCAGGTGCATGAGCCCTCTGAAAATCCTATAAACGTTAGGCAAGGCGGGTATGCCCGGATGGCATTCCTCCGATTTTTGAATAAGTGTGCTTCCGTGCTGACCCCCGCCCCTCGTTCAACCTATATTCTTAATGTCTCAATACTAGCACTTTCCTCAGTGTTGGAAGCGCGCATCATGTTCAACCCTATTCCGGAAAAAGATGCTGCTCTGATTCCTTCTAACTATGCCGCTATAGCTTTGAACTTTTATTCTTTCTAAGATTTTGAAACCCATCTCAACTCTCACTTCTTAGATTCATCTGGAAACTCATTCCCCTCTTTCCGATTGCCAGTACGCCTTTCGGCGCTCGAGATCTACTGGCACTATCACTTTCATATTTAACAGATTTATGGGTTTCCACCCTTAGGAACTATGGAAAGACCTTGTGTGGTGGCGCTTGCATATCCAAGGCATTTGACGTCGGTATGGCTACGCGGTACTGCTCTCCAAGCTCCCCTCTTTGGGTTTCCTTCTTCTTTTTCCTCTTCTTATGTCTAGCTTTTCTTTCAAATCGTCAATGTCGCGGCTTGTTGCATGGGCGACTTTCTTTTTTCTGCTCAATAGTGGTGTTCCTTCAGGGTTCCCTGTTAACTCTCTCTTTATTCCTGCTTTCCATCATGATCTTCTCAACCTGCACATCCAACTCTATCCACTATATGCCGATGACTCGACTCCTTCATTCTTCAACTCATTTTCAATTCTGATCCCTTTTTACTTCAAGAATTGCTTTTCGTCTTAATCTTTCTGATTCTATTCTCGCTGATCTGATAGAATTTCAGGGTTGGGTAGTCTCAAGCTTGTGGAAATTTAATTCTTTAAAAACGAAACTTCTACAAATCTCCCTCTCTAAGACACCAAACTTTCCTATCTTTTTCGACGTTTCTCTTCGTCTCTCCTGTTGACAATAACATCCTTCGCCTTAACATAAAAAAAAATTGTATTGAAACTCATGAAAACGGTTGCTAGGGTGGCCTCAAGAAACTGGGAGTTCTGTTTTAGACTGCGAAACTTTTTTCTTCTTCTCAGTTTACTCCAGCTATACAAGGGTCTTCTTCCGCCCTTGTAATGGAGTACTGCTCTCAAATCTGGGAGGGCTCTGGTTTCACCGGCTTTTGGATAGAGTCGAGGTCAAAGGCCAAAGACTTATAAACTGTCTGTACTTTCTAGTTCACTTCACCCTCTATATTTGCGGCGAGATGTTGGTGCTTTATCCCCTTTTCTAAGGTAATGTAGCGGCAAGTGCTCGAGGGAAACTTTTCCACTCACGTACCAGCACCTTTACGACGCCTCGTAGCACAAGGGGTGCTGTGTCGGCAACATGACGTTTTGTGTTTGATTATTAGTACTCCAGATAGTTCGCTCCGGTGCTTTTCTTTCCTGCACCTCTGTTCTGTGGAATTCTCTTCCATCATCTGTGTTTCCTACTCTATATTTAATTCCCTCACTTTAAAGCCTGCATCTGTGCTCATCTGCGGAATTTGCGTTAGATGACCTTTTGAAGGGGTTCAACACGCCCTCCCTTTGAATAGGGTTTTGCCTGTTAGCGGCGGTACAACTGTAAAAAAAAACTAAATAAAAAGGTTCTAATAAAGGAATTTCTTAAGCTAGCTGAAACCCACAAGAATGGCAATCTCCGACGTGAACCACTTCTAGAATGTATTTAAATAGCAATAAACCGAGGAGCTCTGCTGCTCGCGTGACAAAAAAAAGATTTCACAGAAGTGGACGCCGCCTTATCTTGCAACCGCCTGGCAACAGCACTGATAGTGACGATGGTGGCTTTTTCAGCAAATAAACCTACTCAAGATGAGGATTTGGATATGTTAGCTTTGTGATAAGTTTCCATGGCCCAAATATTGCATTGACATCACATTCACCTTCAAGAATCACACCAAGGAACCTCATCGTAGAAAACTGAAGAGACAGTCATCAAGGAGCAAAGATAATTCAAAATTGCAATCTGTGAAAGAGGAGATGAGTTTTCTAACGAAAAATGGAGATGCGGCCTACAGAAGAGAATCTTTCATGCGGTGGCATGAAATGGGCCAAGGTTTTCATTTTTATCAGTGCCTTGCAGGCAATAGTTTTATCAGCACCTCCTTCATCCAGTCGAGAGAGAGCGTATTTATAGTGTGGGTTAGGAATGTAAACACCCAAAAAAGGAACAGCCTCTCGCCAGATACTAGTGAAAACCTTAATTGTTTTGCATCACATTTTGAATTTTTGAATTTGAGTATTGATGATATTATCTTTATCTTAAAGGGAGTAATTTATTTTATGTCATGTTTTGAGTAATAGCGTTTTTTTTTTTCTTTTTCAGTGAAATTGCTTGAGGTCGCTTCTTTCAATGTTTTTATTCGGTATCTTGTAGCATTGTAAAAAATCTTTTTGTAAATTGTAATCAATGTTAAAACATAAAAGCTAGTAGCTAAACTTTTGTTAATACTTACTGGAAAATGGAAATGGAATATTTTTTTGAATATACAAACATAAAAAAATTATTAATATTATATTTGCAATTTATTATTTATTTTAAAGATACTATATTAATTTATAAATAAATATACTTGGGCACAACCAAAATGACTAAGTATTGATATTGGTTGTACAGGGAATGTAATATTGAGTTGCCTAGCGTACACAAATGTTTATATTTATTAACTTGTGTTATTTATTATATTAATTAAAGTATCGGTATCGGCACCAAACAAAATAATGTATGTATTTTATTAAAATTATTATTTTGTATATAATTGTGTAAATATAAAAGATTGTGAACACTCACCCAACAAAGTTAAAATGGGTGGAGGCAAGATTTAGCGGCGAAGAATGTAACGGGAGTCCGTTGTCGCTACGCAACTTTATTTTTCTTTGTTGTGTGATTTATTTGTTTATCTTATTAGTAAAGTGTTGATTTATTTTTGTGTTTTTATATGGTTTTGTAGAAATATCAGGTAATCCTGAAAGTTGGGAAAATCAGGTAATCCTGAAAGTTGGCTAAAACATCATCATTATGGTATCTATATGTTTTATTTATTATTCAGATATCATTCATATTTATATAAATCAAATAGATATTACTTACCTTTATTTTCTTTTTTAGTTATGTAAATTGAATATAGATATCTTTGATAGTTGTGTTTCCTAGTGTATTATAGAAAGATTGATGATGATCACTTTAAAAAACATTTTTTAGTAAATAGATAAAGTGATGATATTTCTTCGAAACATTTGACTAAATTATCTAAATGCTCCTTATTGTGAAGTGTTGAATTTCGTTGATGAAACTGATTTGTTTTCCTGAAAAGGTTAGTGTAGTAGTGAAAAGAGCAATACTTATATAATAAATAATATCATAATTATATTGCAAATAAATAATATGTTGATGTGCAAAATGATGAATGTAATTACCTGTTCCAGTGATCCAACAATTCAACCATAATTGGGATCTTCAGAAATGAATGCAGAAATCTTCAGAAATACACACTTATAAAATACAGAAATAAAAAGAAACCCCTTCCCAATTACACGTGTTAATGGTCGGGGTAAGTTATGTTGATATCTTGAACTAAATTATTTTAATTGAAATTATTATTAATATTATTGAAAATGGTGTATAATAAAATATAGATATGTAAATTGTTGAAAAACGTATAATGAAAGGAAGAGGAGTTACTTACTTTGTTCTCTTCTCTTCAGGTTTCTTTCTTGGATTCTTTTCATAAGTGGATTTTCTTTTCGTGGATTTTCTTTTCTTGGATTATTTTCCCAGAGGAATTCTTTTTCTTAGATGGATTTCTTTTCGTAAATTCAAATAGATGGATTATTGCTTAAATACCTACTATTTAGAAAAACTAACTGTTTGTTTAAAAACTTTGGAAGAATAAAACTTTATTAAATAAACATATAACAGTGGTATCTTATGAATAGAAGTGATAGGTAAATAGAAAAAGACTACGATAAATAGAAGTGATAATAAAGAAACACCATTAGAAAAGAAGCTGGATAAACTATATATTATTGTGGAAAATTATAGAAACAATGAAAGAAAATTATAAACTTTATTTATCTTTGTAAATCACATGGTGTTGGAAAATTGATGTTACTTTAACTCTTTGTATTCATTTTTAATTTCTTATATTTTTTGTAATTACTACACAACCATAAGGTTTACCGTATTTTAATATTATTATTTTACTATATTATGATGCTAAATTGTTACTTACAACCAGTTGGTTCATTAGTTTAAATTATTAATATTCATAATTGCCATATATTCATGATAAATTGTTGATGACAACCATTTGGTTCATTACCTATATTCTTATGTTTTATGATTGTAATTGTAATTATTAGATCACAACCATCCGGTTAAAGTTCTTTATCTTTGGATTCTTTGTAATATTGACAACCTTTTGGTTAACGATTAATATATTCTTTATTGTATTACATTACACCCTTTTGGGTTTACTTCGTTTACGTAAATTGAATAACACTCCATGTCTCATATTTTTCTTTTATACAACCGATTGGTTCTTTAGATTAATATTGAAACAGCATATCGCTCTATATTAAGATTTATTTTCTTTTGAATTTAAACTCATGATTAATGTTATTTTTCTTTGAAATAAGATATAATATTATTATTATTATAATATCGAACACCTGAGAGGTATACTATTTATTTTCCTTTTTTCAATAAACACGTTTTAGTACAGAGTTTCTCTATTCCCCATTATTTTTGTTTTCCTTTGCTTTGTTTTTTTGTTTTCTCCCTTATCTTAGGTTGGTGGAAAAACACAGAGAAAAGTGAACCTGTTAATACTCCCCTTTATAGACGAGCTGGTTACGAATGAAGCCTGTCAAGTTCACGTGGACAATAAACCCACGTTAGCATAAAACATTGCATATCCCCCAGACACCTTGAACGGCAAGAAGCCAGAAGGATCGCATATATTCGTCAAGTCTTCCGTGGACCGATTAAGGTGTGATATTTTACCATTTTTTCATACATCAACTTTATTGACTTTAGTAGTTATTATAACATTACCATAATATAGGAGAGTGGAATCTTTATTTGAGGGTGTCCTCGTAGTGTCATTAAAAACGTAGCAGGTACCTTTCCGCTCTCCTTAACATAAATAGATTAAATTTATTTGGCGCCCGAACAGGGACTTGATTGTCTTTTGTTCCCGCCGGCGCGCAAGAGTAGTGATTGGTTCACCAATAATCACTGAAATTCTTAACCCATCGTCCAGATTTATTTAGGTATTTATAATGGCTGAACTTCTAGATCCAGATAAACCTGGACCACAATCCCAAATAGGTAGTTTAGATGAGAATTTAAAACCTGAATCATGGGAAAAGGTTGAACTAGATTCTTCTGGAAAAATACACCTTGTTGCACAGACCGAGGAAAGTAATCCCCAAACTGACACTGACATTGAAAGGACTATTCCTAACCCTGATGGTAAATTAATGCCCATATCCACTTTGTTGAAATTAAAAACAAAACTCCAGAAAGAGAAAATCTTAGTGAGTGATAGATTGGCTCGACAAGGTCAACAATACAGTAACGTTGACAGAAAGACTCACCAAGATGACCCGAAACCCTTAGTTAGTGGAAATTCCCTTAGAGATAAAGGAGAAGCCAACTCATTGTCACGTTGTGTAGATGTATATGAACAATCCAAAAATTTATTCAGATCCTCACAGCCTACAAATTATGATAAGGAAATAGTTGAAAAAAGGTTGGTTTCCCCCAGTCAAAATCTCAACTTTAATTATACACCTTTTGATGCTTTACAAAGTACTTTGTCATTTTATAAACAAGAAAACATCTCCTTAAACAAACCAGTGTTCAAACATAGAATACCGGATAAACACAAGAAACCTTTGATTGTTTACAACAGTAACTTGGCCCCTGGTATTAAAAGATATTTATCTCCTAATAGAGAACAAGTACATAGTGCATATACTACTGTAGCACAAAAACAGAATAGACGGTTTACCCCAGTGCGGTCACCACCTTGTTCTGTCATACCACTCCAGAATCCAAAAGTTGGACGAGGCCCTGCCCCTCATAATTATAATAATGATCTGTATCCCATTGACCCTCAAATGCAGTATCATTTAGAATTGTTAGAAGGAGCTATTAGTCTCTTAAATCAACTGGTAACAAGCTTACAGAATGTACAGAACAATCATCCAGTATATCCTATTTATAATAAACCCCATATTAAGAATACTCAATTTCCCCGTGTATACCAGAGTAGCCCTCCTAAGAATTCCTATAATGGTTATTCCTATGGAAAAAATTCTTATAATCCACCGCCTCTGAGTGTATCAACTTGCATGAATGTCCCCCGTGTACATGTTGATCGAAAGAAACTAGTATGTTATTATTGTAATAAGGTGGGCCATAGAATGAATCAATGTTACAAATACCTCGGTATTTGTAGCTATTGTAAGAAAGGAGGTCATAAGATAGCTGAATGTAGAGCTCGTAAGACCCCATTGTTGTTTCCTCAAAATAGTCATAGGATAGTTTGTCTTCTTTGTAATAAATCACATCCTGGAATCAGTTGTTTGAATAGGATTTCCCCGAAACCAATTGAGAAAAATAATAGAGAGGATTCAATTCTTCAAGTTTCTCCCATAGCATCCTTTGCTAAAAATAAAAATATAACGTCAGAAACTGACACTCATAAATTCTCTTTGAAGGAAAATGAACTTCCTTCCCAAAATGATACCCCATCATTACCCCCTCGTAGGTATGTAGAATCTTGTGAATGTTGCCATTTATCCCATTTGGACGGAAAGTGCATGGGTGCTGTAGTTAAAAGTTCTTCCCAACCGGAACCGTCGTTAGACTGTCCCTCTCCATCTATAGCAGTGCAAAACCCGGTGGAGAAAACCATCGTGTCAAATTCCGCTGTTCCCTTAGTTCAGAATAAAAATGAAGTTATTAGTAAAAAGGATATAAGTATGAATGAATGGTCTTGTCGGCCGAAAAAGTTGATTAATTCTCATTCTCCAGCTAAAGAATTGAAAAAGCAAGTGGAGAAAAACCTAGTTTCAAATTCAGTATTGTCTGTAGCTCAAAGTATGAATGATTCAATTTGTAGGAATGATATTCATTCTTCTTCGGAAGATATCCTTGCGTTGAGTAACCTTTTTTGTCATACTTCCCCTTTACATACCTCCGAAAGTAAAATACTTCCAAGTAAACTTCCTTTGAGTAAAGATTCTTTATTAAGTAACCCTTCGTTAAATACTTCTGTACAAACCCCGGAAAGTAAAAATCTTGTTATAAAAACCCCTTTGTCCTCTTTGTCAACAATTGAAAGTCAAATTCCTTTGAAAAATAATCCTTGGTCAAATATAGAACGTAAACTACTTACAAACCCAGTTCCAGTTTCAGTTCCGGCATTAAAAACTAAAGTACGCACTGTACAAGTAAATTTCAATAAAAGAAGAACTGACTCATTTACAGTTCCTGTCGCTATTAGACCTGATAGTCAAAATTATTATGGTTGTTATGTCAACAGTGGAGCCGGTGTTAGTTTGATTAGTAGTGAGTTTGTTTCCACACATTTAAAAGATTTAGAATTGTGGTCAACCGTTGCCCTGGGAATCAAAGAAATTAGCGGATTATACCGTAATCATCCTGTCCCTGTCTACCATTATGTAGAAACGAAATTGTTCTTTCCCGAAACTAATTTCATCACAAAACCAATAGCTTTTGTGGTGATTCCTTCTGAATTTCTTCCTGAATTGATAGTGTTAGGAGCTGTTGCCCTGAAAGAAAATGATCTGTTACCGGATATAACTACTATGGAGTTAGTACGTCGAGTGGACGACTCTAGTATAGAAGTTGTATCGATGGATCCATTGGATTTGTCCTCCCCATCTTTTCGATATCACGATATTAGTTCCTTGTATGGTTCTGAAATATAGTATGAAAAGAATTTTGATATATTTAGAAGGCATTCATTATAATTATTTGATTCCCACTTCTATAGTCCCGTAGAAAATTAGTAATATTTTATATATACAGCAATATGCTACTTCGAAAGTAAAGTACAGCTATATAGCTAATGTATGTATTTTCTTAAAATTATTATTTTGTATATATTTATGTAAATATAAAAGATTGTTAACACTCACCCAACAAAGTTAAAATGGGTGGAGGCAAGATTTAGCGGCGAAGAATGTAACGGGAGTCTGTTGTCGCTACGCAAGTTTATTTTCTTTGTTGTGTGAATTATATTATTAGTAGATTGTAAATTTAATTTTTCATTTTTCTTTATTTTTGTTTTGTAGAAATATCAGGTAATCCTGAAAGTTGGAAAGATCAGGTAATCCTGAAAGTTGGATAAAAAACATCATCATTATGGTATCTATATGTATTATTTATTATTCAGATATCATTCATATTTATAAATCAAACAGATATTACTTACCTTTATTTTCTTTTTTTAGTTATGTAAATTGAATATAGATATCTTTGATCGTTGTGTTTCCTAGTGTTTTATAGAAAGATTGATGATGATCACTTTAAAAAACATTTTTTGTAAATATATAAAGTGATGATATTTCTTCTAAACAATTGACTAAATTATCTAAATGCTCCTTATTGTGAAGTGTTGAATTTCGTTGATGAAACTGATTTGTTTTCCTGAAAAGGTTAGTGTAGTAGTGAAAAGAGCAATACTTATATAATAAATAATATCATAATTATATTGCAAATAAATAATATATTGATGTGCAAAATGATGAATGTAATTACCTGTTCCAGTGATCCAACAATTCAACCATAATTGGGATCTTCAGAAATGAATGCAGAAATCTTCAGAAATACACGCTTATAAAATACAGAAATAAAAAGAAACCCCTTCCCAATTACACGTGTTAATGGTCGGGGTAAGTTATGTTGATATCTTGAACTAAATTATTTTAATTGAAATTATTATTAATATTATTGAAAATGGTGTATAATAAAATATTATAGATATCATGTAAATTGTTGAAAAACGTATAATGAAAGGAAGAGGAGTTACTTACTTTTTTCTCTTCTCTTCAGGATTCTTTTCTTGGATTATTTTCCCAGATGAATTCTTTTACTAGATGATTTCTTTTTCTTAGATGGATTTCTTTTCTTAGATGGAATTTCTTTTTTTGGATGTTATTTTGAAGAATTCTTTTCTTAGATGGAATTTCTTTTCTTGGATGTTATTTTGAAGAATTCTTTTCTTAGATGGAATTTCTTTTCTTGGATATAATTTTGGAAGAATTCTTTTTACCAGGTGGTATCTTATGAATAGAAGTGATAGTTAAATAGAAAAAGACTACGATAAATAGAAGTGATAATAAAGAAACAGACCATTAGAAAAGAAGCTGGATAAACTATATATTGTTGTGGAAAATTATAGAAACAATGAAAGAAAATTATAAACTTTATTTATCTTTGTAAATCACATGGTGTTGGAAAATTGATGTTACTTTAACTCTTTGTATTCATTTATAATTTCTTATATTTTTGTAATTACTACACAACCATAAGGTTTAACGTATTTTAATATTATTATTTTACTATATTATGATGCTAAATTGTTACTTACAACCATTTGGTTCATTAGTTTAAATTATTAATATTCATAATTACCGTATATTCATGATAAATTGTTGATGACAACCGTTTGGTTCATTACCTATATTCTTATGTTTTATGATTGTAATTGTAATTATTAGATCACAACCATCCGGTTAAAGTTCTTTATCTTTGAATTCTTTGTAATATTGACAACCTCTTGGTTAACGATTAATATATTCTTTGTATTGTATTAAATTACAACCTTTTGGGTTTACTTCATTTACGTAAATTGAATAATACTCCATGTCTCATATTTTTCTTTTATACAACCGATTGGTTCTTTAGATTAATATTGAAACAGCATATCGCTCTATATTAAGATTTATTTTCTTTTGAATTTAAACTCATGATTAATGTTATTTTTCTTTGATATAAGATATAATATTATTATTATTATAATATCGAACACCTGAGAGGTATACTATTTATTTTCCTTTTTTCAATAAACACGTTTTAGTACAGAGTTTCTCTATTCCCCATTATTTTTGTTTTCCTTTGCTTTGTTTTTTTGTTTTCTCCCTTATCTTAGGTTGGTGGAAAAACACAGAGAGAAGTGAACCTGTTAATACTCCCCTTTATAGACGAGCTGGTTACGAATGAAGCCTGTCAAGTTCACGTGGACAATAAACCCACGTTAGCATAAAACATTGCATATCCCCCAGACACCTTGGACGGCAAGAAGCCAGAAGGATCGCATATATTCGTCAAGTCTTCCGTGGACCGATTAAGGTGTGATATTTTATCGTTTTTTCATAAATTACCTTTATTGACTTTAGTAGTTATTATAACATTACCATAATATAGGAGAGTGGAATCTTTATTTGAGGGTGTCCTCGTAGTGTCATTAAAAACGTAGCAGGTACCTTTCCGCTCTCCTAAGAGTATATATTAATATATAGTATATATATATCATATATATAATAATATATAATAATATAATATAATATATAATTTGTTTATTAAAAGTATCGTTATTTATATTTATTTTCCTTGTCTATGAAGATTTTTTTCTTCTTATTTAGCTTGTGCAAACATGGTTAGTAAGCTTAGTGATGTACGTTGGGCAAATGCCAGTGGGCAGGCATTTATAAAATGGGCATTTGCCAGCATTGCCATTTCATAAATGCCGCCACCAAAAACTGGGCATTTATAAAAATTATCAGTAAAGGATGATTATGGACAGCATTTGAAAAAAAACATTCAAAATATAGATTAGTTTCATTTTTCGCATTTGGATTTATGTATTGTATTTGTATTA
>JABUQX010034266.1:0-2500 GCA_015478945.1 Trachelipus rathkii
TCAATTTTATTGTTGATCTTAAGACTTAGGCTTGATAGTAAGATAAAGGAAACAATGGCCGAATTTTACTCGAAGATTTGTTTTGTTTTTCGCAAATTTCAAATCTCAGAGGCAAAATCCGAGAATGAGAAATTCGTAGGAACGATTAAAACATATCAGCGGATCCTATGAATAAGATATTGCATCCACAGATGAACCTATTTATTACACCCACGATAACAAAATAACTATCTTTTAAACTTAAATTAAAGCGTTGAAATCTGAACTAGACCCAAATATAATTCGAAAAATTAATACAATTTTACAAGTAAGTTCAAACGAGCTAGAAATTAAATCTCTTTTTCAGCTAAAATCTTTGCAATATTGAGAGAACTATGGACAAAAGATTAGCCCATTCCTCTGCAATTCCTCAATTAAAATTGATAATTATTAATAAACTTCATATTAACTAAGGGGGCAAAGATTCATACCTTATGCACTTGAAAAATTGATGTGAAATTGTATCTTTCAATTTCCTAAGCTGGTACTCCTCCAACTAATTGATATAGCATCATAAATATAGGTTAATGTGTATTGTTTTATAGATTAGTCTCCTAAAAAATCAATTGAGAATAAAATGTACGCAGAAGAGAGCAACACATAAATCAATTAAATTCACATCACAATGTTATATATTAGAGCATTAATATTTATTTGCTATTATATATTTCATAAATTTGAACACCAAATAGAGTTTAGTCAAAAGACACATTAGCCTAGATTTTGCTGATTAATTAGAGTCATATATGTGGACATTGAAGAAAAAACATATATTTGAAAAATAATAGTGATCTCGCTTAAATGATTCTGAGAACCTAATTGCTTTTTAATCAAATATAGAGAGGGTGTTAAAAAACTAAAGTTAATTTTTATATAATATAATATAGTAAAAAATAAATTATATTGATATTAAATAACTTAATTTATAGTATGACTAGCAAGCGATAACTCTATTGATACATGAGTGAATCTAATTTTCTTTATCTTTGCAGTTGCATATTTGTCTTAGACTAAGAGTAATATTAAAGTGTAGTATAATATTTATATAATAGTTTATTATAAAATAAATAAAAAAAATAATCATACCTAAAGATTTAGTTTAAACATACCCAACACCCTGTTTTCTGAATGCATAACTTCTACTATTATACTCTAAAAATTTAAATACTCAAAATATACATTAAAACAATTTCGAATTATAATTTTTTATCACCAGTTATCTTTGTAGCATATTAATTTAATTATTTATTACTTATTTTATTTTATACTTATTTATTAATATGCTTCTTAATATATACTTCGAATACTAATATTAAGTAAGTAATTATAGGTAAATTCTCCTAATCAATAGTCGTATACCTAATACTATACTCGGTATATATATTTATAATAAAGAAATAATTTATATTAATATTATCCTGCCATAAGTATACTTACTCTGTTATGTACTTGCTATCACTATTAAATATAAATATATAAATAATATACATATATATATAAATTAATTCTTAGTTAATAAATACAAATAGTAAATCTACTATACAATAATAATATATTATCTCCAAACATTAGTATTATAATCAAGGTGAATTAGAATCTATAGATAGTATATATTAATATATAATATATATAATATATGTATATTATATTATATATTCAGTAGTGTGTGTACATAGGCATATTAGTTAATACTGCAGGTGAATGATCCTATACATGTATAAATATATGGGTAAATGGTTATCCACAATGTAAAAGCACCGTATTTTAGAAAATAATTAACAATAAATGAATCGTACGAATGAATGAACCCTAATTTATGTGCAAATATCCTAATTACCAAGTTTCTTTTTTAATTCACAGTATTTAAACTTTTAATGTAATAATTATAATATGTAATATCAAATATATAATTGTTCTATCTTCTATCTACTATCTTCTATCTTCTTCTAAATAAATTAATATATCATATTATCGCATCATGCTCATAAAAAAATCTCACACTCCCCTATTATAAATTTAATAACTATCTAGTTATTTAAACACAAAACAGTGCGTGGTCTTTCAACCTTATATCTCATGTAAAAATTTTTTGAGATTAAATTATAATTTGAGTCTCATTGAGGTAAAGGTTAAAAGGTATTAACCAAGTTAATGGGAATTATTAAACACGTGCGTTTAAATATTACATGCCACTCGCACTGAACTATGTAAATCACATAATTAGAGGTGCTCAAATCAAATTTTCATTAAATAATATATGCTAGGATCATTTAATTCTTAACTCTAATATTTTAAAATTTAGGTTCCATTTATGAATTTTTGCTTTTTAGCGCAAATATCTGAAGTTTTATATATATTGTGTGAGAATGGTATATATATACAGCATATGATGACTATTTTGGTATAAGATATCGTTAAAATTTCAATTATCCTGTTTTCCCTGCCCACCTAATTTGTCTGA
>JABUQX010034266.1:7500-21977 GCA_015478945.1 Trachelipus rathkii
GTTAGGGTAAGATCCATGTTTTTTCTTATTATTTTGAATCCAACTTAATTTTTAATTAATCGGATCCAGATATTTCAATAACCTTAAATAAGCTTGGCTAAAAATTACATCTAATTCCTGTAATCATTTTTTACAGGGTCTTATTCTCTATTTCTGGGGTTCATTTACCTCACCAGAATTTTATTATTGGGGTTTTGTTTCGACTCTAATGTTGGCCAAACCCTCTTTAGATTCTTATTTTATGGTTGTATCTTGTTTTGGTCACAGATTGCCCAACACCCGATCCCTAGAATCACCTTTATAGATGGTCCTCAGACAAATCCCTTTTGTATAGGAATACATAATAGGAACCAAAAAATGGCCACTTCATCAAGAAAATGTGAGGATAAAGTTTAAATAGATTTAAAAAAATCTCTTAGTCTGATCACGTTTCCCTAGAAACCTCTATTAAATCAAGTCATGGATTTCACTTCCCAGATTTCCCCTTAATAGTCTGGACTAACATTCCCAGAAATTATTAATAATTAAAAAGTGCCAGTTTGTTATTCAGGCTGTTATTTATTATTCATAACATACGATCGTTCACAGTTGTGGTTTAGGGGCCAACCCCCGTGATTATTTTATTTAATTTCATTTTTATTTATAATTACAATTTTTATAAGTAGATCATTAAGCAAATAAGGTTATCCCCCTAGTTTCCCGGATACATGATGAAATGTAGTACATTAAACTATTAACCCAATCTACTAACTTATATGTTATAGATATATTGGATATGGATTTATATTAAATCTCTCTTTTCTCCACTGTTTTTCTTTATATCCCCTTCATTACCTATTCTATAAAGTTATCTACACCCTTTAGCCACAAACCAGGAGCATTTTGGAAACAAGCGGGGTGAGGTCACTTTTTCTCCTGTATCCTGCACAGTTTAGATTATAAGCCCTGAGTAGCTCTTTCTACATAATCTTCCTCAAGGTAGATATTAGTCTTAATTTCTTTTTTACACTTGGTTTCTCTCACGGTTCTTAAACTATTTTATATTAATATATTGATAAATAACCAATTAACATATTTCTTCTGGAGTTCAAGTGACCCGTACTCTATTCCTGCCTCTCGGGTGCACTTGGCCTCTACAAACATATATATATAATTAATAAATAATAATATAAATTATTATAAATATATACTATAACTATATAATATATTATAATATATATTATTATACTTATAATATTATATATATATATTATATAAAATATAATTATAATATATAATTATTATTAATATATATATATATATTACTATATAATATATATATTTATAGTTTTTTTTATATACTTGTATAACTCATTCGAGAGCTACTCACCTATATTAGTTATATTATCTTGATTTATTGCTCAGTTTGGTATTATATAGAATATAATGACAGTGTGCCGGCTCATCCCGATACAACATTGACTGAATTATAACTTATGTTGAGGTGAAATTTATCCTTATCATTTTAATTTAGGGTAATTAGCCTAGATTAATTATTTAATGCTAGAAAAAAAGTGGCAAAAAAAATTTTAATTACGCAACAAAAAACTTAAATATACAGTCAAAGTAAACTAAAATATTTGATCTTTTTTTCTCATTTCTCCATCAAAAGGAGTTTACACTTATCCTAGTGTTTAGAAATAAATAGAGCTTTATTCGGTATTTTATTCATTATTATTATTATTATTATTATTATTTTTAAATTTTATTATTATTATTGAATATCATTATTTTTATTATTATTATAAGAAGAAGAAGAAGAAATTAACTTTAAAGTAGAACTACTGCAAAAACAAAATATTAACTATACTGTTTAAGCAAAAATTTTAAAAAAAATTTAAAAAGTCAGTTCCAATGAGTTCTGTGCCTGTACAAAGAAGCTTTCCATGGAGGTTGTTGAAATGTTTGGTGTAGGAAAAATAAGGATTGCTCATAACCCTGTTTGTGGACGTTATAACGTCATCTCTTTATCCTCAAACGCGGTTACCCGCTAACTGAAAAAAGCTTTTTTTAACTTTGAAGACTAGCAAAGAACTTTAATATAAGTATATTCCTTTTTTACTTAATAAATTAATTGATCCGCTTATCCAAATTTTTGGCTTACAGAACAAAGAGCTCACAGTATGGATATGACAAAATGCCAGATACTTCTAGAGAGACTCCCCACACATTTTATCTCGGATCAGCATATTAAGGTGTGGCTGAAGTCGAAAAAGTTCCGGTTCCGGCCGGAACTTTTTCCAGGTTCCGGTTCCAGCCGGAACCAAAAATTTCAGTTCCAGACCCATCCTAATATATTATATATATATATATATATATATAGTATATATATATATATATATATCTATATATAAATAATAATATAATATATATAATATATATATAATATATTATTTGTGATGGGACGATTAATCGTCATCGTCATCGGCAAAAATCGGCAAATTTTTTTTTCATTGTCATCATCATCGGCAAATTTCGCCGATTAATATTGAACAAATATTAAGATTTTTGGATAATAATTAAAACTAATAATAATAATATATTTATATATATATATATTATATATATATAATATATTATATATATATTATATTTTTATATATATATATATATATTATATATATAATATATATATATATATATATATATATACTTAGTGATGGGACGATTTATGAAATTTTTTGCCAGATGCGATGACGATGACGATTATGATAAATTTTGCCTGATGATGACGATGACGATTAATTGGAAAAAAACTATTTTAAAAATCCTCTCTCTTCTCTCTCTCTCCTATATATATATTATATAATATATATATTTAATATATTATATATATATATATATATATGGTATGTATATATATATTAGTATATATATATATTATATATATATAATGTTATATATATAATTATATATACGAGGCTGTAGACAGGAGGGTCAGGGGGGTTCAACCTCCCAAAATTTATTTTAGCGATCAAAATTTTTGATTCCTTAAGTCTCATATTATTAGAGTGAAATTCAGTGATAAAGTTAGATTCGATAGTATGAATTAATAATAAATAATAATAATATAATAATATAGATTAATAATAATAATAAGAATAATATATAAATAATAATAATAATACATAAAATAATAACAATAACAATAACAATACAATAACAATAACAATAATATAATAATAATAATAAATAATAATAATAATAATAATAATAATAATTATATAATAATAATAGTTTAAATCATGAACAATGAAAAGTATTAATTAATGGAAATGAGGAGACATGTTTGTGGATCCGTAACGATTTCTTAGGCAAGTGGGTGTTCCTCATACATGTATAAAATACTTTAGACCAGGGACTTAAATGTAAGGTTTCCAATTTTGCAGATGATAGCAAATTGGCTACATCAATAAGGATTAATGATGATGTATAAAGATTTAAAAGATAAGGAGGGAAGGCTTGTAATCGTTGATGGGATGAAGAGGTTCACATTCCTTCTCCAGATAAATTTTTCTTTCCTTCATTCATTCCTTCTAAAACTAAATCTTTATTTTCCCTCATAATCCAGGTTCGATCGTGCTTATTCTCTGGCCATTCAGGCTAGAGACAGTGCCTATCGAGTGTGGAAAAAATCTCGTTTTCCTATCTCTTGCTAATTTTCATTCAGCTGAAATCGTTGCAGGGATATACCCTTCGACGAGCAAAGCTGGCTTTCATCAAAGAAAGAGTGGCGTCTAATCTTCTCTTCTTTTGGTTCGTCCTACTGATGATGCAAATCTTTCATCTCGTTCTAGTCACTTGTCTTGTATGATATCTGCCTTTCCTTTTCTTATTCGGATCTGGATCATTGTGTTGTCTAATTCTCTTCCTGCAATACTGTTAAAAGCTATCTCTTCGGCCCCTCGCTCAAACTTTTTCTCTTTTGTCTCAATAGGCTTTAACACTTTCTTCCCTCCCTCGAGTGTGTGGATAGTCCTCTCAAGTGTGTTTTGTTTGGTTGTTTGTTGTTGGCGTTTGGGTGTTGGTTGTGTGGTTGTTGGTTGGGTTTAACATTTTATCTCCATGTGGTTGGTTGTGTCCAACCTATTCCGAAAAAAAGGAAGCCGCTCTGATCCTTCTAACTTATCGCCTGTATTTCTCACCTTGTATTGCTATTAAGATCTTTGAAAACCCCTTCTCAACCTCACTTCTTAGATCAATCTGGAAACTTCACTAGTCTGAATCGCCAGTACGCGCTTCTCTGTTGCACGAAGTCTACTTGGCGATATACATTCCTATCAAACGATTTATGTTTTTATCGCTTCTTAAGGAACTACTGGGGAGACTTGGGTGGTTGGCGCTTGACATATTCCAAAGCCATTTGACCCGAGTATGGCAACGCGTCACTGGCACTCCCCAAGCTTAAAGGTTAAATTTAAGTTGTTTGGATACAAAGATCAAAATTTGTTGGTGGGTTGGGGCCACACATATGGAGCTCGATCTGAGGGTAATTGTGTAAACAGAGTACGTTTTCTGGGATAGAGTTGCTGAATGATTTGTTTGTGTTGATGGGGGAATAGGGGATGTCAGTTTCATGTTTGCCACATAATATCGTGTCCATTTCAATGGGTATTGTTATTTTTTTAAACAGTTGTCACCACCACTCTCGGGCAGAGCCCTATTCAAGGAGGGGTGTGTGTATTAGTTTCTGTTCAAGATTGGTAGTGTTTCCATTTGACTCGTAGCACAATTGAAGTACGCTAATGTATGAGCACTTTTTGTTTTTGAGTGTGTTGTTGTGTGTTGTGGTTGTTTTTCTTGTTTTTTGTTGTTTTTTTTTGTGTTCTGTGATGACGCAATTGGCTTTAGGATGTGAGGTGGATATTTAAATTTCTTAGCGTATGGTGAGATACTGAAGATGGATTGGATGGATATTTTCCTACTCAAAACAGGAGTGTGGTTTGGGAAAAGGAAGCACCACATTGTGGAGGCAAATCTAGCCTGGAGTTACAATGTCCACCACAATATCTGTGGCGTTGCGATTGATACAGCAACCTATTGTGCTACGAGGCGTCGTAAGGATGGTGGTACGTGTAAAGTGATAAGTTCCTCCTCGAGCACTTGCTGCTGCGGTAGCCTACAGGCATAGAGATAAAGGCACGGGGCGGAACGATTGGCCTTGAAAGATAGAGGGTCCAAGTGAACTGTGTGAAAGTGCAGAACAGTTGGTTGTATAGGGGCTTTTTACTGTGTGTGTGTGTGCGTTATCTCATGACGTCTGTCCATATGTTGCGGCATACTCATATCGATGGGCGGCATGTAGAGTACTTTTGTAAAATATTTGCGTGAGCAACTGGAGAGAAGATGTGAGAAATTTCTCTAGTCGTAGTTATATTCAGAACTGTGTCTAGTTCTTTTGATGGTGTCCTGCCCTAGGTTTTTTGTGTTGCTTAACCATGATGTGATGTGGAAGTTTCTTCCTAAAGACATTTTTTTGTTCATGTTTATATTGTCAACAGGATTGGGGTATTTGTTTCTAACAGTGGTTTTATTTTTAGCAAGTGTTAATTGTCATTTGTGAGGTGGGGAGGAATTTTGGTGAGAGGAGTAGGAGAGTTTGTAAAAGTTGGGGTTTTTAGAAGAATTGAAATTTCACAAAGTTTATTTTTCTTATGTTCTGCATGTGAGTGGCGTGGTTGAGTATTATATAATATAGTTGGGAAATGATTGGAAGACTTGGAGAGCATTCCTTATAGGAAGTAAGATTATAGTGGGAGTATTGATATTTGAGTGTATTGTGGTTTTAGATGAATTAGTAGTGGTTGTCGAGTTGTGGTCTTATCGTGTAGTTAGTTTGTGTAGGGTTTGCGTTATGTGGTATTTGTTGTTGGTTTAGGTGAGACGTTGGAGTGGAGTGTGTGTGTGTGCTAGGTGAGAGATCATTAATGAAAGCCCTCCAGGAATAAAGTAGGAAGATAAAAGGACAGAACGCTGTAGTGATCACCGATCTATTGACAGATAAGGAGAAGAAGGGAAGTCGCAATCAAGTTGCTCTTGACGTAGGCCGGGTTTGGATATTGAGGCAATTTGAAAGAAAGCTAGATATATAGTAAGCAAAGAGAAGAAGGAAACCCAAAGGAGGGGAGCTTTTGAGAGGTGTACAGGTGCGTGTGCCATTGACCGGGTGTTTTCAATTGATGCTTTGTTGGATAGTTGTGTGTTCAGTAGCGGTTCTGCTCACTTGGGTTGTGTTCGGGTATCCTGTGTGGTGTGTCTAGATTGCTCCTCCTTTGTTGAGTTTCTCAATGAGTGAAGAAGTTCCAGTATAAGTTCGGTTTGAGTGAGGAAGTGTCGGTTTGATTTAGTCTGTTCCGAGTTAGGAATGCTTTGTCGTGCATGCTGAGAGAGTCCTGTAGGTGGCGTTATCGGTTTAATGAGTTTCTTCAGATATCTAGAGAATGTGATGTTGTAGAAGGGTGTCTAAAGTTGATTCTTAGATGGATATGACCAGAGTGAGTTAGTTGTGTCAGGGTGCGTATGTTGATGTGTAGAGTAGATCTATATGCGTTGTCTTTGGCCTTGTTTGTTCGTTGTGGATTTATAGGGTTGTGTACTCATGTGGAGAGTGTTGCTTCCAACTGTGAGTGGATGGGATGATAGTGCTTGTAGTATTGAGACAGTTGTTATGGAATTATTAGGTTTGTATAGGTTGTCTATGTGAAGCCTGGAAGAGATGTTAGCTCTTTTCAGTGTGGAGAATTGTTATGCAACAAATGAATCAGCGATCGAATAAGTGAAGGAGTGAATAGGGTCAGATTTACAGATGGTTGCTTTAAGGATGAAAATTTGTCAGTAGAGAACTAGAGGAGGTTTTAGCGCACTTCCTTTGAATGAAAGCCATGCTTTTGCATCATCGAAGTAGTTATTTCCCCGTGGCATATGCGATGGTTCTAGCGTTTATGAAGAGAGTTTAGCGTGTTTGAGAGGTGATATGGAGTTAATTCTTGGTAGAATTTTTCCAGCACTCGATAGGCACTGTTCCTCTAGCCTGAATATGGCCTGGAGAGTGGAGATTTGAAGCTCACTGATTCGGAATTCATGGGAGTGTATGATGGAGAGATGATAATAGTATTTTGTAGTTTATAATGTGTAATGTTAGATGAGGATTAGGTAAAATTTATCTGGAAGGATATGACACCTGCTCATTTCTCCATCAAACGTTAGTTAGCAGCTCGTTTTCTCCTTATCGGTTTTTTTATAATCTTTATATTTCGATGCCATCGATTTGTAATCTCTATTGGTGTTTAGCCAATCTTTGCTGTAGTTCATCTTGCAAAACTTGGAACCTTTACATTGTAATGTCCTGGTTCTTTATATATGGAGGTGTGTTATGTGATGTTGTTCGATTGTGTATGTGAGGAAACAAGCCTATCTTTGTTGGACCTAAGAATCGTTATGACACAAACATTCTTCGCTCATTTTATTTCTTCTCATATTAATGAAATTTTTAGCTTTTTTCGCATTTTTCTCTATTGAATCTAGACTATTATGGTTGTGTATGTGAGTTGTATTGATTTATTGTGGTGTGATATTAATAATTTATGTATTGATTTGAGGTGTGAATTAGTGTGTATTGATTATTATTATTAATTAAAAGACTTAAGAAATCAAAAATTTGTAGTCGCTAAAATATATTTGTTCGGTGGTGTTGAGACTCTCCTGACCTCGCTGTCTCAGCCTTATGTTATATATTGATCGTTATTAATATTATATATATATATTATATATATATAATATATATATATATATATTATTATATATATAGTATATATATTATTATATATATAGTATCATATAATATATATATAATATTAATTAAGTTATTATTATTTATATAGTATATATAGTATTTATAGTATTGTTAGTATTGTATATGATTATAGTGTGTTTATGTAGGTATATTGTTAGTAGTATATATTGTTAGTTTGTTGTGTGGGGTTTTTGTGGAATGTGTTGGGCGAAGTGTATTCGGGTAAGGGTAATTTGCGGTGGTCTCTGTTATTTCTTGTAGTGTGGGGTGTTGTTTGGTTTGTGGGATTTTTTGGTCGTGGGCAAAATATTCGAATATTCGGTATTTGGCTTTTTGCCGCCAACTATTCGGGCCGAATATTGACCTTTATAAACAAAAATTACGTAAACATAAGGGAAAGTTATTTCATTTAAAATTGAAATTTTAGAAACTTAATTTTCCAAAAAAAATAAAAATATACGCCAAATGTTTGTAGCGGCAATATGAGGTGTTTTGTGAAAATTGCTTTGTTTTATGTGGTGTTGTCGTAGTATCTATTTATTGGTTAGGTTGCGTTTGTGGGACATGTTTTGTGTTCGTATATAGATATTTGTAGAAGTGATGAGATTATTTTATTTGTGATACGGGATAATGGACCAAACATGGTAGTTGGTATAAGGGAGAGTGGCTTGCTTATCATTTCATGTTTTATTCACATGTTGCAATAATGCATTCAACAGATTTCAATATTATGTCAGAAAGTCCCTGTTTAAAAGATTTTTATTTATTGCCAGAGCATATTGGTGCTTTTCTTCTGTCTTCTGTGTGCTGGATTTCACATTCAGCGTCCAACGGCTAGCTGCAAGCTTAAAACTTTAACAGATGCAGCTGAAATGTCAAACAGATTTAAGTGTGAATTTCATAGGACTGTGGTGCTGTGACACTGCTGAGTACAGAATGTGATTAGTTTATGGTTTTTCTTAAAGAGATTGTGTTTGAGAAGTTATTAAAGTGTTTCCCTCTATCTCATATACGCTGCTGAATTGCAATTCAGAAAAATGTTGACTAATTTTTCATGTTGGCAAAATTATTCTTCTATTTACTTGATCCATGTTTTGAAGGCAACGTATCATGTAATTTACGGGCAAAGTTGCATTAAACGTGTAAGATAACAGTCGCCCAAGAGTGTAGTTGTGTCCTTTCTTGGGCTCTTATTGTTAGCTGATAATGAAATCTTGTTATTGTTTAAATATAGTGTGCCCAATATGTGTGAATAGCTCAAATAGGTATTTTAGTGGAGTATTTAATTGACACTCGTTGTAGAGCTTAATAGAAATCGAGTAGAAGATAAAGATTCTTTCTGAAGTTTTCTATGTTGAAAATCTTTTGTTGTGTTAGCTTTACTTTCTTTTGAATTCTGCGATTCGAAGCTAATGGTTTCAACATGAATCAGATGAATCAGTAAAAAATATGGTCGTTTAGGCATGGAAAAGAAATGCATGAAATTTTAGCTCCTGACTCTTCTGGTCTTGACCTGAGATTGTGTGTAATGTGTTTGATTTCACGATACGTGGGATGAAAGTGTTGAAGCTGAGTTCCGATTGTTCACTGGTCTTGTATTATGTTATTAGAAATTGTTGGCGTGTTGGTGTGTGTTGTGTGTTTTTTGGTGTGGTTTTTTTTTTTTTTGTTGTGTTTTGACCGTGTGTTGTGTGTGTGTTGTGTGGTTGTGGTTGGTTGTTATTGTTTGTGGTTGGGCTGTTTTTGGTGTGTGGGGGATTGGTTTTGGGGTGGGGGGTGTGTGTGTTGGTTGTTGTGGTTGGTGTGTTGGATGTTGTTGTGTGGTGGTTTTTGGGTGGTTTGTTGTGGTTTTTTTTGGTGTCTTGTTTGGTTTGTGGTTGGTTGGTTGTGTTGTGGTTGGTGGTGTTTTTTGGGTTGTTGTTGGTTATCGAAGATGCGATGTTTGTTTGGTTTTTGTGTGTTTGTTGTGTGTGTGTGTGTGAAAACCGTCATACAGAAAAGAAAGTGAGTGAACAAAAGAAGTCCACCATTCCTTCTGACGAGTGTGATTATTGTAACACTAAAGTAAACAGGTTACATACAGAATTACAGTCAAGAAATAAAACAAAATATATAAGTTTTGCTCATAACATTTGAACGCAGTGAAGACCAATGATATTCCTTTAATTGTAGACAAACATGGAAATAGTTTTTATGAATTTTGAAAAAACAAGCAATAAAAATACCTTTCAGCTCCACCGTCATCAGTTGAAAAGTGAAATAATATTTAGAACAGGAAGAATATTTATGAAGCCACAAGAATTAGGTTTAACCCCTGAAAATGGAGAACTGCTAATAATGTTCTGTCATTTTAACCACTTAGAGCTTTATTCAAATGAAGTTAGTTTAATATCTTTAACTACGAAACTTTTCAATTTTCATATGATTATTTTTAAGGGGAGCGTTCAATCTTTGGCTGGGGCTGATCCCAGTTTTCAGCCCCACCTAAAAATGGACGTAAAATTTCGGAATTTTCAGCACAATTTTGACTATATAAACACCAAATGTAAAGCCTTTTTTTTGCCCTCTAAAACGTTGTTTTTCTTGGTGTTTTTTCTGTGACTGTAGTCATTCTTTCAGAATTTTAAATTTTTCAAAATCATGTTTTTGACAATTTTCATATCAACTTTCAGAATTTTTTGGGAAATGACTTCAAACTTGAAATATGCAAGATTGGTCCATTACCTGCAAAATAATTACATAGAACATTTTCCGATTTTTTTGAGTTCTGTGCTCAGCGTATCCAATTTCCAAACCCATTTTTTTTTAATTTGAAAATTGAAAAATTAAAATATTTTTTTTTCTACTCATGCCGATCAACATCAAAATTTCAGGGCTTGTACAATCGGGCAAGATGCATCTTTTTTTACTTAGATAGTATTTTTGTATATTCAGATAAGGTTTGGAGTGTCTTGGAATAAATATATAAAAAAATTTTTTTTGAAAATTTTTTAAAAATTTTCTTTTGAGTATACCAAAAAAATTAATATATATATATATATATATATATATATATAATATATATATATATATATTATATATATTATATATATATATATATTATATATATATATATATAATATATATACTATATATATATATATAATATACTATATATTATATATATATATACTATATATAAAATTATATATATATATAATATATATAACGCGGTAAATATATATATATAATATATATATATATATATATATATATATATATTAATAAATATTATATTCCAATTTTTTTTTATTGACATTGATAGGTAAACATGTATATAATAAAAAAATTGAAATAATATTGAAAAAGAGACTAGATATGCCGAATATTCGGCTAAAAGTATTCGGCGAATACCGAATATTCGCCGAATAATCAACTTCGCTATTCGGCCGAATAGTTATTTCAAAATTCGGTCATCCATTTAGGGAAAATAAAGAAAACTTACACACTGGTCAACAAAAAAAGTGAAATTTTTCTTTGATGGACTTTTGTAGCAGATCATATAGTAATTTCGGAGGTGCTGATTCCATATATATATTCTCGGATTTGCTGTATCACATCCCGTTTTCATGCAATCATGGATCCCTATTTTTGCATATTCCCTAGAAATGACAAAATTCATGTTCGCACTACGTAGGCTGTATAGACGTTACCTTCCGCATATATCTACAGTAGTAGCAAGTTTACTGCGGTCGATATTCGGGAAGCTTGTGGTAACTTTAGTACGTCTACATGTATGGAAGCCAATGACCTGGATGATGTCTATCATCCTTCTGAAATACGTCGGAATGGTCAGTCAATATGTTCACCCCAGGGTTGAACTGAACGATCTTGTATGAGAGTTCGTATTTGGCCGAAGTTGTCATGAGCTGTTGGCTTCGAGATTTGTCATGAAAAATGACTACTGGACCATGCAACAAGAGTAACATTTTATCGTAAAAGAGAAGCAGAGCTTGCGGAGGCTCTTCCAATCAGATGGTAACCTTGTGTAATGCAATGAAGTTGCAGGCCTACTACTCGCTATGGAACTCCCAGCATACGATGCAGGTGAGTGGGCGACTGTTTATTGACACTTCCAAGAGCAGTTTAAGTGTGTGTTGTTACACAACGGCAACAGGTATGCTTCGGTTCCAGTAGGGTATACTCGGTACGGATAAGAGAGGAGTATGAAAATCAAGACAGTTTGGAGAGGCTACAAAATCAGGTACAATGGATGGTTAATATGCGTCGACCTCAAAATGGTAAACATTTTGCTCAGGTCAGCAAGCAGGTTTCACCAAATATACCTTGCTTCTGTGCTTTGGGGACAGCCGGCGCAAATTTGATCACTGGACAAAACGAGAATGCCACCAGAAGGGAAACCATTGACGCCAGGGTGTACAGGAACATCGTACGTGAACCCCTTGTACACAGAGAAAAAACATCATCTTACCTCCACTACACATAAAACTTTGTTTGATGAAATTTGTGAAGGCCCTGAACCATGATGGTGAATGCTTCCGCTATATATGTTCAACTTTCCTGGGCTGAGTGACGAGAAGAAAAGCTGGGATATTTGAATGGCCCACAATACGGACACTCCTCCGTGATGCTGCTTTGCACAACACTGACTGTGTTAGAAGGCAGAGCGTGGAATGCTTTTTCAGATTTAGCACAGAATTTTCTGGGGAACAGGAAAGCCGAGAACCACTAACATTGTACAGGAACTGCTAGACAGTTTTTCATTCTCATGGATGTAGAATGAGTATAAAGTTGCACTACTTGCATTCTCACCTAAGAAAATTTCGGGATAACCTAGGCGATGTTAGTGATCGAGCAAGGTGAAGCGCATCCATAAGAATCTAAAGTTCAATGTGTTCACGTTACCAGGGCCAGTGGGATATCAATATGATGGCCGACTATTGTTTGGAGCTTTGATGAGGGATTTATTACAGACGCTAAATGCACAGTAAGAAATCGTCTTACGAAGAACAAAAGTTACTACTCATCGTAGGTAATGATTTACATTAACTAAACGCCATTTCCTTCTATTACATTCATTGTTGTCCGATATAACTCTTTATTCATAGTTGTATTATATGTTTTACATATATCTATCAAAGACATGTATCAATATACATTGCGATTTGTTCTCTCCCCTTCCATATATCCATATATATATATATTATATATATATATATATAACTTATATATATATATATATAATATATTATATATATATTACATATATATATATTATTATATTATTATATATATATATATATTTATATTATATATATATATATATATATATATATATATATATATATATATATATATATATATATATATATATATATATATATATATATATATATCCAAATAATTGTGATAGACCCTCTTGAAAAAGGTAAAAATCATAAAATTTTACAAATCTGTTTTACAACAATATCTCACAAATTGCGATGTTTATATGCAAACAACCGATTTACATTTTTTGAATCAGCACAATCAATAGTCAATTGCAAAACCCCGTCCAAGAAATTTCATGTTTACCAGTTTTATATACAAAGTAATAAAACAAAAAGTAAATAACTATTTCTTACCTATAGCAAACCATTCACATATTAAAAATAATTAAATGAAAATTGAAAAGTTTCGTAGTTAAAGATATTAAACTAAACTTCATTTGAATAAGCTCTAAGGTTAAAATGACAGAACATTAGCAGTTCTCCATTTTCAGGGGATAACCTATTTCTTGTGGCTTCATAAATATTTCCTCCTGTTCTAAATATTCTTTCACTTTCGACTGATGACGGTGGAGCTGAAAGGTATTTTATTGCTAGTTTTTTCAAATTCATAAAACTATTTCCAGTGTTTTTCCACCAATTGAAGGGAATATCTTGTCTTAATCTTGTCAGTCAGGCAAACTTTATATTTTGGTTTATTTCTTGAAATGTAATTTCCGTGTGGTAGCCTTATTTACTTTTAATGTACAATAAATCACATCGTCAGAAGAATGGAACTTTCTTTTTTCACTCTCAACTTTTTCTTTTCTGTATGACGATTTTGATGCCTAACAATTTCTTTAAAACAATCGATTAAAGAAGTGAAAATGGGACCTTCAGCTTCACTTTCCCTACAACGTAAATCATCGTCAGCAGAAGTCAGGAGCTAAAATTTTCATGCATTTCCTTTCCATGCTCAACGACCTATTTTTTAAACTGATTCATCTGAATTCATGGTTGAAAAATTAGCTTGAATCGGCAGATCTAAGAAAGTTGGCCTACACACAAAGAATTTATCACACTAGAATAACCTTAAAAGTCTTTTTCTCTACCTGGGATTTCTTAGCTATTCAACGAATGTAATTGATTCCACTAGAGCTTTTGCTTTTAAATCTGCCTTATTTAAAAATTAGCATTTATTGCTAAAAATGGAATGGGATCACTTGGCGACTGTTACTTTCACGTTTAATGCTTGTTTTATTGATGTTGTCAAATGGCTTCAAGTAAATGGAATAATTTTGCCACTGAAAAGCAGTCAACATTTTCTGATTGCATTCAGCAGCATATATGGATAGGGGAACTTTTTGTTCAAACAATCTTTTAAGCATATCATAAGTTCT
>JABUQX010034267.1:0-16936 GCA_015478945.1 Trachelipus rathkii
CGGAATATTTGTACCAATTGAAAATGTTACACAACTGGTTGAAGGTTTATTAATATTCAAAATTATATTAGAGTTTACCTTAAAAGGAAAAGAAAAAACTCAAAATTCAATGATAAATAACATCTTTCAGAAATTTATTGGACTGTTCATATGCGTTACATGAAACGCTAATGTATCTCGAAGCAATAGTGAGGTATTTATACGGTATTGGTGACGGTAAACGTTGGTTATTGATCTTCTTTCATATCACATTACACAGTTGAGCTATTTAAGATCACAAATCTTTCTGGTTGTGGATGATACTTGTCATAAAGTCTTCTTGTTATATATAATCATCAATTCTTAAATTTCTGAATGATAAATAATTAATATAAATGAGTATAATTCTTAACGCATATCATACTCTGTAGGTGATGTGTGCTGATTTTATCTTTCATGCAAAGAGGAGATTTTACAGTTGTAGACCAATTATATTATCTAATAGACTCATCATAATTTAATTGCATTTTTTTTTGTATAACCTGTGAATACAATTTAGAAAAAATGTCACAAATTACTTGAGGAGAATAGAGGAATTAAATCCGAAACTATTGATAGTTGTAGACTAATTAGATTACTTATTAAATATTGACATCTTGGTTATATTTTTGATATATTTAATTTCAGGATGTATGCGAGAGTGAAAACATATCACCTTAGAATAATTAAAAGATTAAATGATTAACAACAGAAATTACTACAATGGAAGAGCTGAATTAATAATATTTAGAAATGATCTAATTTAATAAAAACTGATTCTCTGTGAGTGTGAAGAATGTTAGTTACTTATAGATAGAGGTAATTTTAGAGTATAATTATATATTAATATATTAAAGTTAATTTAATTAATACAATTTCTTAAGTTCGAACATTACCCGGACACACACCACATGACTTTTTATTGTACAGCACTAGTTCTAAGATATACTGCCACAATCTCCTCGACTAATGATAACTAGTGCTTAAGTGTGTTAAACTCAAATTCGTATTCTTCTATAATTGTATTTAGTGATATTAAGTGGTTTCACGCTATCAATTATAGATTATTTTATTTATTACGGGATTGTGGAGATTAAATCTAAGATAACACGCATTGTGCATTCAAGATTTATTTTTTATATTTTAATACGCAATAACCAGAATTTGTCGATTAGTACTGATTAATAAGGGATTTTACACGATAGCAAATGAACAATTTACCTAAAATAAGATTTATTAGTTTCTATTAAGTGAGAGACTAAATGATCGTACATTGGAAGAGATTAAATATATTAATAAACACACAATAAATTGGATTTCTATAAGGAGACGTGAGTATATGATAATCGTATCAAGTATTTATGTATAGCGACATATAATATTAATATTTGATATAATAATAAATAAATCTAAAAGATGATATGTTATACCATTAGTGACTGTCACTTCGAAAAATAGTTCAGCAGGTAATTATATATACCCTTGCATGTGTTTTATTAAATATATAGGAACTAAATATACGCAGAGGAGATTATAAATGTACAATGTAACATACTTAGAGAAATAAGGTTAATGAGAATTTTTTATTTGTCATACAAGACTGTCTATATTTAAAGTGTTATAGTATATTAAGCTTAGTATAATTTATCTTAAAAATAAGATATAAATTCTATGAACTTAAAGTTTGGTTAATATGTTCAGTAGTATTGACATTTATTTCAGTAGTAATACCTCATACTAAACTAACTTACCTTTAAAAATTAATAACTTGAGAATATACGAAGTGAGATTATATAAGTGAAAAATCATTTTATAAACTTGCAAACACTTTGGAACCTCCTTTATACATGTCAAATAATTCAGTTCTAGCAATTTTTTAAACATTAATAAGTAAAGAAAGGCAACAGCTAATGATTTTATAAAAGATTTATATATATATACATATGTTATATATTGAATATTTATTAAATGTGGTTTATTAGTTAATAGTTTATTAGTTTTATCGTTAATTATTTGTATTAATTTAAGGTTTTATCTAATATAGTACTATGTTATTATTAGAAATAAATAGAAATAAAGAATTAGAATACATAAGCTTTTTATATAATTATATAATTAGTATATCTTAATGAGAAATATTTTTTATATATATTATATCTATATATCTATCTATCTATTTAGCTATCTATCTATCTATATATTATATCTAATATCTATTATTATGTGTGAAAACTATTAATATTAATAGATATAATATATATATATATCTATTATATCTATTAACTGTTTTTAAAAATAGATAATGCTTAATATATTTTTTTAATTAACTTTACTATTTGAATTAGAAAATGAAGGATTAGTCATTAGATATAACTATATTAATACTAGGCAATAAGGATTATTATACTACTAATGAAATCATATTACTCTCTTATAATAATACTATATGTGAATAGATCTATTATATATACTCTAGTTCTATTAAAATAATATATATTTTAATTATATTAATATAATATATATATATATATAATATTATAGTTTTACCTTTTATTATTTCTATAAAATATAAAAAAATAAATTATAATTATAAGGTTATATTTTATATATATTTTATATCTATATATATAATTTATTCTTAGATACTACCTTTTGTTTTGGTCATTTAACATTTTTATAATAGTATTTAATAATTATTAGTTTAATATTATAAAATATAGAACCCTCAATACTACTCTCTCTCTTGATGAATAGTTATTCGTTATAACTAATATATAATTCTTATTAAATATATGAATTGATATATTCTCATAAATATGATATTAATTATATTATTTATTTATTAATAAATATATTTTAGATAATTATATTATATACTATATATAATATCTATCAATTATATATATTTATCTAGATATATATTTTAATATAATTAATATATATATATATATTAATATATATCTTTAATTATATTATATAATTTATATATATAATAATTATCTTAATAATAATTATAATTTTAATATAATATATATTATATATACTCTATCACTGAATATTCACACATTGATAAGAATCCACTTGGGATGAGATATAACATCACTTCATATGTGTTGGTTCACTATTCGTCGTTTTGCTCATCTCATAACGAGCCGAAAACATTGTTCATTTATACACTTATTCTTTATGCAACGACAGGAATTTTTCAAATTCTTATGGTGTCAGCTCGTCTGCTACGACTCTGCCCACCAAGCGGAACACTCATTTTGTCCAAGTCGAAAAACGGTCCCTGTCTCAGTGGAAAGGAGACGGTGCAGGAGCACGATATCGTTTTATAACAACTCACACCTGAAGACAACAGAGTGAGCAAAAAACGGTTGCTTGCTTATTATTCCATTTGTAACAGTCGTGAATGTGTCCTTTTCTTTAGAAAAGAGTGGATGGATATATGTCTTCGTTATGTAAGATGTACAGCGCTGGCTTTTCTATATTAGATATACAATGTGCAATATACAGCAAGGACAATGTCATAGACTTCCAGTTAAGCAGCTTGTAGATTTAAATGTCAATTAACGATAGTATCCGGTTTACAATCGTCCTTATAATTGATGGCATTATATATATTAGCACTAATTATATATATATATAATATATATAGTATATTAATAATTATTAGGTTAGCTAGGGCATTTATAGTTCTAATAATTATACATACCTTATATTTATTATTATATATTATATATATATATATATATATATATTTTCCTGCTTTATGGTTTTAATTTTTAAAGAGTTCTACATGCTAAAATATATTTATCATTGTCTTTTTCTGAAGGTATTCTTTAATATAATAATACACCTTTCGCATACTAAACAATAAATAATTACCACCATTTTTCCGCAAATGAAACCGTTTATCGCTTCAGTTTGTAAATTTATCTCTTACCCCCTTATATAGTTTTCATAAATTTAAAAATCTTTATAAATTTAAATTAAAAATCTTGGGAGCGGTAAATGATTCCAGATTCGTAATTCTCTCAAAACGCAGAACAAAATAAGTAGTAAGTTGAATTAGTAACGAAAAATAAGTTTGAAAGTCTTTAGTGAAGGATTTATATAATCGTTGTTAGGAAAAAGCTGTCAATGAAATCCTTTTGATGAAAATGATGGAAATGACATTGCAATTTGGACTCCTGTATAGATTTAAAGTCTGTACTCCCTGGAAGCTTTGCGGGAATCACAGTATTTAATGTAAAACCTGTTCATTTGCGTTTGAAAGAGATATTTTTTATAAATTTTTAATAAATATATTTAATGTTGATAATATTTTATTCACTGAGGATAATGAGTTTTGCACTGAGATTTTGCACTGAAAAAATTACTTCACATTCTATTTTTCATCATTTAAATAGCAATGTCAAACTAATATCATACATTTATGTATCAGTGCTGTGTATTTATTTAAAAAATATTTATAAATGATTTAATGAATATTATTTAAACGAATTTTGATCTCCTCTTGAAACTAAAAATGAATTCTCTAGTGATTTAAGAAGGTAGGAAAATAAATCAAAAGTTTTCATTTTCAAACTGCAATGTATATTATATTATTATATATATTAATATATATAATATATATATATTAATATATATATATAATTATTATACTATTATATATTATATATTAATATATATACTATATTTTATATATATATATTATATATATATTATATATATATTTATAAATAAATTTAATATTATAATTATATAATATATAATAATTAATTATATATATATACTATTTATATAATATATATATATATATAATAGCTATATATATATATATAATATATTATTATCTATATAAATATTATAATATTATATATATATATATATTAATATATTATTGATTAATATTATATTATAATATATATATTTATTTATAATATATATATTTATTATAATATAATAATATAATAATATTAAATATATATTATATAATATATATATATATACATATATATATATAAAATAATATATATATATGTTATTATATTAATAACTAATGTTGAGAACATGACAGCAGCATATTATAATTAATTTAACACGAACAGGACATAAAAAAAGTTAAAAATTGGTGAAGGAGGCTTCGAAAGATCACCGCATTCTTATATATAGTTAGGCTTTCACTTTATTAAGCTACTATAAAAATGGAAAAAGCAAAGTTAATTACATAACCAGTTGGTTGAGTTTATTATTTGTATGATGATGTTTACATATGTAATAATGTTTAGATTGGTGGTGAAAAAGTTAAAATTGAGTGGTGCGTGTTCTCAATGTTGCGACTTTCAAACTTATTCCTGAAAATAAAAACTAAAATAATCTATTTTTCTAGCAGAGGCCCGTTATGAAATTATTTTTTGCGTTTGAGTTTCTTGTGGGAAAAGATGGGTTTTTCTATCAGTCATAACGACTAAACTAATTTATCAGATCTAAACGAACTTTATTTCATCGTCCTCTGAATTGCTCGCTTTCATTCTGCGTATAAGCTGTTTCCTTTGAGGAATGGGAATAACAGGAGCTCAGAAGAGTGGTGGACTTGAGAAATGGATGATGATAGAGTCTGTACTACTGATATTTCTTGGCGGAAACGTTTGCAGTGTTCTTCGCTTACGTCCCCAAAAGGTGAAAATCCGTAGACTCTACTATTTCAAAAGCCATTCAAACTTAGAGGAAATAACTGCGAAATGTGAAGGAGGTCCGAAGGCGCCAACACACTAATGTACATCTGCAAGCAGAAATCAATACAACAACAATTAATAATTAATATAACTACAGTACATTAGAAATTAATAATCAAACATTTCACAAACAACTTTCCCAATAACCAGGCACAAAGACCCAACGCAAATAAAAAAAAAATATAAAAAAATAAATATAAAAAAAAAAAATAAAATATAAAAAAAAAAAAAAAAAAAAAAAAAAAAAAAAATAAAATAATTAAAAAAAAACAAAAAAAAAATAAAAAAATAAATAAAAAAAAATAAACAAATAAATAAATGTATAAAAAATTAAGATAATAATATCTTATTATATATTTATTTTATATCTTATTATATTAAATAAAAAAAAATAAACTAAAAAAAAAAAAAATAAATAAAAAATAAAAATTAAAATAATGATATATATTTAAATATAACAAATATTAAAAATATGCATTATTAAAATACTTTAATATTGTCTAAATCTAAATAACACTATTATAACATACTAAACCCATCACCTCAACTAACCACTAACCTATTATCAACAACCATAACAACCACCTAACACTAACTATCAAACATACCCTACCCACATATACAACCATAAACTACCAACCCACCCCAACCTAACACCCTCACATCTACCAACTACCCACACTCAAACACCCATCAATCTCTACCCCCTTTAACCACCTAACAATCTCAACACAAATAACCCCAAAACACTAAAAAAAAAAACCTCCCACACCATATGATACAAAAATACTAAAACAATAAACTACACACTCCTCCTACCTCATAAAGAAATAACCAATCCAAAAATACCTAACAAATAAACCAACACTACACTAACCACACAAAAAACAAATAAAAAATCAAATAACAAATACAATAAAACAATATAAACATATATAATCAATATAAAAAATAAAAAAAAATATATATAATAATAGAAATATATATATAACAAACGTCTAAAATAAAAAAAACACTAAAAAATAAACAACAAATAATAAATAAAAAAATCAATAAAAAAAATAAAAAAAAATAAACAAAACTAAACAAAAAAAATAAAAAACTAAAAAAAATATAAAAATAATAAAAAAATAACAAAAATAATCGTACCAAATAAATTAAATAATACAATGACTAAAATACCAAATGATTAAATTTAAAATAACTAGATAAATAGTGTCAAATAAAAACATTAAAAACTACAAATAAAAAAATAAAAAATATAAATACATATAAAAAATATAAAAATAAGAAAAAAAAACCCAAAAAAAAAAAAAAAAATACTATATATATTATATATATATTACATAACATTAATACATAACATATTGAACACAAAATAATACAAGATAATATATTTAAAATATAAAAATTTAATAAAAATAAATAAAATAATAAAAAAAATAAAATAAAAAATAAAAATAAAAAATAAAAAATAAAAAAAAAAAAAACTAAAAAAAAAAAAAAATAAGTACAAAAAAAATACGAATGAAGCTAAACAAAAAAAATAACTAAATAAAATAAAGAAAAAAAATAACAATAAAAAATAAAAACTAAAATATCGTACCAAATAAATTATAATAAATCTAAACTAACTAAATAAAGTACAAAATTATCAAATAAATAAATAATAAAATTAAAAAAATATTACCAAATATATCAGATAAATATATATAAAATAAATATAAAAAAAAAAACTAAAAATAAAAATAATAAAATAAAATAAAAAAAATAAAAATTAATAATAAAAAAGAAATAAAAAATAAAAAAATATAAAATATAAAAAATATAATAATAAATAAAAAAAAAAATATATAAATAAAAAGAAAAAAAAAAAATAAAAAAAAATATAAAAAAAATAATAATAAAATAAAAAAAATAAAAATATATATACAATAATATAAAAATAAAATAAAATATCTAAAACAAAAATAAAAAGATAAATTAAAAGATACCTTATAAAAAGTAAAAAGAATAAAGATAAGCCCAAATAATAAAATAAAAATAATACAATAAATACAATAAAAAAAAACAAAAAAACAAATACTACATAATCCACATAAACTCAAATAATAATAAAATAATGCAAAATATAAAATCAAAAAAAAACTCCCTCCCTCCTTATCATGTTTTAAACTTCAATAAATAAAAAAATATAAATAAAACATAACAAAGGAAAAACCCATCCCAAATAAAACATATAAATAAGATCTAAAATAACCCCAACCAAACATAGAAAAACCCCTCCTCCCACACCTTCCCTAAACTCTAACTCTCCCTCTCATCCAGCCCGCGCTCCTCCTCCACTGCTCCGCTCTTGCCCTAGACCAATGACAGATTACGATGATCTAAAAATGCCTATGCAATACTATAGGATCCCAACAAACAAAGAGCTTCAATAAGGAACAATATATAAGCGAAAAATATAATAGAACACGACCTCCCTCATCCCATCGCCCCGCCGCGCCCCCTCTCTCTTCCACAGTGTACTTTTTTGCTAATGTGTCTTCATTGTAATTAAATACGCAGAAAACAAATTGGTCTTCTGATAATTTGCAACTCTTGATGGATCGTGCTAGTAATTGACCTATTCAAAGCTAACGTCTGCATTTGAGCAGAAACTAGATATGATGAATGAACTAATTCAATAACTACTATATTGATATCATGGACAGATAAACTTAAGGCTGAATAGATACTATAACGTAATATTTGAATCGTGATGCTTTACGTTCCTGATATTTATTCGCCATCGAAGATCCATAAAAGTTAACGAATCTAAAATATTGTCGTGTATTTAAAAAATTATATATACTATCATAATACGCTTAAATGTTTAAGATATGCAGGATTTTAAATATTTATAAATCAAATGTTCGCACCCTATTAGAGAGAATGTCCAAGTAACAATCATTAGTAGTTGAAGGTTATGATATTAATTTTTTCTTTATGCTTTCTTACACAGAAGATGAGGGAAGTAAATCGCTTTAAAAGTAATAGCAATAGTTTGTTTGTCTTTTTATGTTGTCATAGTATAATAACCCTGATAACTCATAGAAAATTCTATTTACAATAATAAAAAATATTAAGCAAGACATTATAATAATAATAATAATAATAATAATAATATAATATAATAATATAAAATAATAATAATAATAATAATAATGAATAATCAATGATAATAAAATAAAATGAGTTGAGATAGAGAAGATAATAATATAATAAAATAAAAATTAATAATATAATTAAATAAATAAAATAATATATAATCATCAATAATAATAATAATAAATGATAATAAAAATCTACATAATATAATAATATATTACTTATAATAAGATAATTAAATAATAATTAATAATAAATAATAAAATAATAATAATATAATAATTAATAATAAATATAATAATAATAATATAATAATTAATAATAATTAATAATATAATATAATAATAATAATAATATAATCATAATCATTATATCAAATGATCATAATTATAATAATAATATAGATAATATTAAAATTAATAATAATAATAACTAATTAATATATAATTAATAATAAATATAATCCTATTCAGTCAGGTGATAACTAGTAATAAGTAATAATAATAAATATTTAATAATATTAAATATAATATATATATAATAATAATAATATAATAATAATATTAATAAATATAATAATAATAATTAAATATATAATAATAAATTAATGATTAAATAATAATAATAATATAATATAATATAATTATATATAAATAAATAATTATATAATAAATAATATAATTAAATCATAATAATATTAAATAATAATATATAAATAAATAATAATAATAATAATAATACTATAAATATAATAATATTATAATAATTAATAATATATAAATAATAATAATATAATATTATTATAAATCAATATAACTGTTAAATAATAATAATAATAATTATTATATTATAATTAATATAATATATTAATATAAATTATAATATATAAATAAATAACAATCACATACAATCACTACAATCCACAACATATGTTAATAATAATTAATCGATAATATAATAAATATATTAATCATTATAATAATAAAATATAATTAATAAAATATAATAATAAAAACAATATAAATCAGATAATTAATCATAATATATATTATAATTAATAATAATACTAATTACATAATATAATATTAATATATCTAAACTATCTCTAATATATATAAATATAATTATAAACATAATTATAATAATGATCACCCTTAGCCATAGAAAAAAGACTTTAAACATACAGATTAAACAAAACAGACATTATGTTTGTGGATCGAATATTTTGTAATGTTTAAATTTCATATAATAAGCAATTTGGTTAAATTTTAGAGAGAGAGAGAAGAGCAGAGGAGAGAGAGAAGAGAAGAGTAGAGAGAGAGAAGAAGAGAGAGTAAGAGAGGAGCGAAGAGGATATCACATGGCGACGTAATGTAAAGATAAAGATAAAAATACCGGAGAATTTATTTTTTGTGATTGTGTGATTAGTATTGACTATTAGATATATTTAATCTATTAATATACTATATGTGTATTATGGTATTTCATACTGATTAACATGAATATATATTCAATTTACTTTATATATATATATATAATAATATATATTATAATATTAATATATCATATATTAATATCATCTATATCTATATATTATATATATCATATTAATATTATGTTTAATATATATATTTAGACATTATTATATATATATTATCTATTAAATATATATATATATATATATATATAATAATAATATTAATATATTATTATAATATTAATATATATAATCTATATTAATATTATTAATATAATATATATATATTAATATGTGTGTGGTGTGGTGTGTGTGTGTATGTATGTATGTGTGGGGTGTAGATGTCTGTAGTCCATGTATGTTCTTTATATACCTATTGACTTTATATTAAATTGAGCGGAGCAATCTACCTTTAGGGTTTTAACTCAGGTTTGAATCTTGCGTCAACTAGAATTTCCTGTTTCTGAATTTATTATCACGAACTTTCCTCATTTAGAGGCCTTTGCTGTAGTAGGTAATTTATATATTATATAATATATATAAATTATATAATATATATATAATATATATATATATATATATATATTTACTATCATATATATTATATATATATATTATATATTAATATAAGTTATATAATATTACTTATATATTATAATATATTATTACTAATTATATATTAATAATATACTTATATATATATATATAAATATATATTATATATTATATATCTTATAATATATATATATTATGTCTATATTTTCCTATATATTTATATATTAATTTATATTATATTAATTATTATAGGTATAATAATATATAAATATAAATAGTAAATATAATATATGTATATCAAATCTATGTCTATAACTATTGATTCTTTACTACATATTTTGCTATATCTATACTATATATTTGGTATATATTAATGCATTTTTTTATTTAGATAGGAAAAATACTCTCACTTTATTTACATGTATTTATATAATACTTATACATTATTATAAATTCTATCTACTCTTAATTTTTGTCATTACTCATGTGATGTTTACGTGTCTGGATGTGAAATCATAAGTAAAGTTAAAATTTTAAAATAAATAGCAAATCAATATTAGATTTGCATTCATAAAACTATTTTTCCCGGAACATAAAAGAAAAGCACTTTTGCTTTCGTCACATTAAGACAAAACGAAATGGTCAATATTACTAAAAATACTTTCTTTTTATTTATTATTTGATATTATGCTAAAGCGTTTATAATAATAATATATATACTAGTTATAATACTAATTATATTTATTAATATTAAATATCATTTATTCTACTAATATTTTATAACCCTAATTTTAATGTTATATATCTACATATTAAAAGTTGTCAGGTTATAAAGCCTCTTCATAAATATATAATAATACTATTATAATTAATTATAATATATTAACTATATAATCTATATATATATTATATATATAATATATTATTTATATATCTATATATATCATATATATACATATATATAATATATATAATATATTATAATATAATAATTATTATTATATATTTATAATTATATACTTTTTATTTTATATATATATTAACAAATATGATTTAATATATATAATATATATATCGTTAATTTCATTTATAATCCTCTCTTCTACACCCTCAAGGATATTTATGGACTTAGAATCAAGGAATACCGGAACATTTAGGAACGTAGAGCCCTTAGGCACTTAGGAACTAATAATAGGACTATCCATCAGCAACTTGCGACGATCTGCGACTTACTGGAAACTTTGGACAATTTGGAACTTTGAGATTTCGAACATACATTGGACAATATTTTGAGAACTTTGACTATTGGAGAAATACTAAGAACTTAGGACTTCAGCGAATTAGATATAAAGGACATTACAGGACATACGCGACTAAATTCGAAACTTAAGACATAATATGGAACTCTAGAGAACTTAGGACTTAAGGAACATAGAGGACTTAGAGCACTAGATAGGAGACTAAATAGGAAACTAATAAGAGGAGAAATATACGCATAAATAGACTTAGAACTGGACTATCATAAGACATTACAAAAGAAGAAGAATAAGCAAGCAAGATGATTATATGAACAAGCCAATATTCTTAATCGTAACACACACTACTGGGCAAGATCACGATTAATTAGAATATAAAAAGGATTAAGTAATTATGAAAATAGTATACCTGTAGAGGATAAAAAACGATTCAAAACTTTAGAAAACATGGAGAGGATTAATTCTAAGGAGAGTCAGTATACGAGATTATGTAAATGAGAAGGGTATGAATAGGAGTACCTTAATTTTAGGACTCTAGAGAGTTTGAAATATAATTGGAAATGAATACGCTTTTACTCTGGTGAAAGCTATCGCTTACTGCCGACAAGGTGAGCTTGTTAATCAGTTGATCACGGGGGAATGAGCAGGTTCATTCCTATTTCGAGAAGTAATTTCTCCTCCTCATAATCATTATTGGTTCGATAGTATTGTTCATCTGGCTTTCAAGCTAGAGACAATCAGCGATATAATGAGGGAGGGGGAAAAATTAATCAGATCTTCCTAAGTCCTTTTAAACTCAGCATACTTTCTACTCAAGCTAGAATTCGTTAGAGTCAGGATTACTCTTTCGGGGTTCTAAGCTACCTTCCTCCCTGGAACGATTGTGAGCAATTCACTCCTCACCCTTCTTCTCCCGGTGTCCTAATGTTTTGACTGATTGATATACATTATATATGATCGTCAGTGCATGGGACTCCATGAAAAATTTATGATACGTTTTGTGATAAAGGCGGTGGGCCTAGGATGGATTCCTCCCTAGTTTGAAGGGAGTGTGCTTCCGTGCTGCCACTCCTTCTCGTTCAAAACTATATTACTACTATGTCAATCAAATTACGAACACTTTCCGTCATGTGTTGGATTTTAAGCGGCAATCGTAAAGCTAATTTCAAAAAAAAATGATAGTCGCTCTTGATCCTATCTCTCATCGGCCTAATAGCTTATCTTGCTGTAATCTATCATAAGATCTATTGAATACACCCTTCTCAACTCATTCATTTCATATAGAAATCTGTAATATCTCATTCTTTTTCCACGATCCGCAGTAAGGATTTCCGGCGCTCGAGGTCATAGCTGGTGATAATACAATTCCTATCTAATAAGATTTATGGTTTTCATACTTAGGAATTACGGGGACTAGCGTAGGTGAGCTTGGAATATTTCCAAAGCAATTTGACCCGGTGTATTGGACGCTCGTCATGCTCTCCAAGCTGCGTATTTGGAATTTTATCAGTTATCTATTTGATTACTTATGTCTAGCTTCTTTCAAAATCGTTCAATATCGGCTTTTGTTGATAGTAGAGATCTTCTTCTTCATTTTCTCTGTCAGATAGTGGTGTTGATCATGCAAGGTATGTCTTATCTCCTTAAATTTATTTCTTTGTTTTCATTAAATTGAATCACCTCTCGTTTCATGCACATACTAACTCTATAACACATCACATCCGATAGCCTCGAACTCACACTCAACATTTTCAACTCGTTTCAATTTACCTGAGCCCTTCTTTTTAACTTCTAAGAATTGCCTCTTGTCTTAATTTTACGATTCTTATCACGCTATTCTGAATAGATTTCGGGATGAGGTCGTTAAAACCTTCGTGAAATTTAATTTTATAAAAAATAAACTATCTATTATCAAAAATATACAAACTACATTCTATAAAAGATAACACAACTTTTTATTCTTAACTTTGTTTTTTGACTTCTTGAAAAAATACTGATTTTTTTCTCTCTGTATGATAATTATATACATCTTGCTTAAATAAGCAAAAAAAATGTCTGGAAACACTCACATTTTAATCAGGTAATTTCCATGTCAAGAACTGGAAGTTTGTTTAGACTGCGATGATTTTTTTTCATCTTGCACAGTGGTTCAGTTTATAAAGCTAGTGGTATAAATCATCAGTTCTTTGTTTATGGAGTTACATGGCTTATAATATGTGGGGGGCTCAGTTTTTCCCGCGCTTTTGGATAAGGTAGAAGTCAAAGCAAAGACTTATAGTCTGTTCTTTCTAGTTCACTTGACTCTATCTTTGCGGCGCGATGTTGGAGCTTTATCAGTCTTTTACTATTTTAGTTTTTTAAAACCCCTCCTTGAATAGGCGTTTTGCCTATTTTACCGAGGAAACTGTCAAAAAAAAAAAAAAAAAAAAAAAAACAAAAAAAAAAAAGATATTCTTTCAACCAAGAAGGGGAACGTCGAAGTAGATAAACAGAAACAAAGTGGTTAACCAAGGTAGCCAGCATGTTCATTAGTACAAGTTTCAAAACACAGAAAGCAATCTTCCAGAAAAATATATTTTACGCATTACTGTTTCGGGTAAATCATGAAGCAGATAAAGCACCTTCAGAAGAAATTACGATTTTAGGTTTTAATTAGTTGGATGAGGGAGATGAAGGAAAAATAGATTTGAAATCGTCAAGAATGGAGTTAGAAGCGTAAGTTTGGGCTAAGAGTTTTGTTTTGCAGGAGGTAAGATGTTGATTTCTGGAAAAAACGAGAAGGTGTTTGAAGTGGTATTTTCGATTATTTTTTATCTGAAAATAGGGGTAAAAGAGCCCCGGTACCCTTGTACGCGAATAGCAGAGAACAACAGAGTTAAACAAGGTGTTGTATTCGTCTTTCCCTTTCATCTCTGATCCCTGACTTGAAAGCTATGCTCAATCTCTCACATACTCCATTGATAAAATCCGGAAAACACTTACTTCATCTGTTTTTAAAACCTCCTTTGATTTGAAAACTTTCAAATGTCTTGTAACGAAGCTTGTAGGCCTTTGATTTCTCCTTAGATTCTTTTTCTCCCTAACTTGAGAGAAATTTGGTAGTCTTTCTGCTTATGTTCAGCGTAGTGTATATAGATATATATATATTATATATATATATTATATAAAGACACACACTAATCAGAGAAGGAATAGAAAATAATTATATTTATTATATATTATGTATTTACATATGTATTTAACATATATAAAAAGTTTACAAAAGAAAAAGACTCGTGTGCATTTTTAAAATAAAGTCTAAGGAGGTGATGTGCCTATGTATTTAGCATATATATATATAATATATTATATAATATATATATATTATTATTATATATAATATATATTATATATTATATTATATATATAACTTACACGCTTTAAACAATTTTAAGACATCTTCAGGTTTCTTTAGATAAAAGAGAATACTAAATGTCATATCAGGTTTACATTTATATTTAAAACATAACAACCTATACTAAAAAAAAAATTCTGTAGAATTAAAGTCAATTTGGGAAAGTTTTAAATTTTGTAATAATTACAGAAAAGGATGTTCCTACTTTGCTTAATGAATACCAGATATAATATATATAAATATTATATATATATATATATATAATATATATTTATATATATATATTTATCTATAATATATATTATCTATATATTATATATATTTTATATTATATTAATATTTATTATATTTTATATATATTATATATATATTTATTATATATATTTTGTATTTTTATATATATTATAATATTTAAGTTACTAAATATTATATGTAATAATAAATTTCGTTTATATATATATATATATATATATATATATAATATTTTATATATATATATATAATATATATATATTATATATATTATATAATATATTTTATATATCTTATTTATATATAATTATATATATATATATTATTTTATATATATATTATATCTATATATAATATATATATTTAATAATTTCTATTATATATAAGGGTTGGAAAAACAGTTTTTTTAAAAAAACCCAAAACCATAGGTTTTTACAAAAAAATATACCAATGGTTTTTTTGGTTTTATTGGGATTTTATGCTATTTATTAACTAAGGTGTATTTTTAATGTTTTAATAGATTTTAAGGAAACGAAAATGTGAAAAAGTAGATAACTGTAACCATTTAACAATTCTCTATATAAATTCTTTAAGATTTTAAAATTATAAATTTGATAACTGTAACTAGTAAAAATTATTTTTTGAGTTTAACATAAACTCATAAAGTAAATAATAAGATATATTATATAATATAATCTATTATAACAATAATATAATACACTTTATTATTTTAAACCAAAGATTTTATATTGCATGCACACAAAATATAATTATAGGCATTGCGATATTCGATAAACTACAGTTATATTGAACTCTTTAAAAAGATGACAGAATGATATTACGCCAAGAATTCTGCTCTCTCGATCAATTTCAATCTACAACTCCAAACATATATCGAGTTTTATTTAAACTTTTGAAATGGCATCAATGGGATAGAAATGATTTATGTAAGCACTATTAAAGTTAACATTTAATTTACAAATATATATATATATATCTAGTAATAATTATGTATATTATATATATTATAATTAATATATATTATCTATATTTATATTAATATATTTATATATTATATATATATATTATTCAT
>JABUQX010034268.1:0-20000 GCA_015478945.1 Trachelipus rathkii
TTAATACATCGAGTCCCCTAAAAAAAACCTGTTTTTAAAAAAAAAAAAAACAAAATTAAATAAAATAACGCTTGTTTGTTCGACAACCCTATAGTATATAGGGTTATAGGTGGTTTAGGTTGTGGTTGTAGGGGGTAGTTATGCGTGGGGGGTGCATTATATAATATGGGTAGAGTCATTTATTTGTATATTATAGGGTTGGGTATATTTGTGAGCATATATAGTATGTATACATGAAATATGTAATAATGGAGGTATTGTGTATTATTTTATATTATTATTGTTATGAGTAGTAGTTACGGTATATTATATTATTATTATTATAGTAGTATAGACTCATCACCAGCTACATATTTAGGGTGTGGTGTATAATTTCCGTCACTCAGCCTAGGGTAGTTTATTTTTGTATGTTTTTGTGAGTAGTTTTATAGTTGTAGTTACGTTGGTGAGTTTAGAAGTAGGTTTTTTGTGATTGGTATATAGGTTAGTTAATGTATTTAGTAATGTAGTGATTATACTACGAAATATTATTTCAAGATTTAGGTTTAGGCATATGTTAGGGTAGGGTTCGGGTTATATTAATATATTAGTGATTGGTGAAGGGATAGCTGAGTGATTTTTGTTTGTCAAAGCCGGCGGTTGCGTGGTTTTTCGTGAGGTTCCCTAAGGTTTGTTTCAACAACTCGGATGGGTTTTGCTGGGTGGGGTGGCGGTCGGGGGTTGACGTTGTGTTTATAAAATTTTCATACACGGCGCGGGGTTGCGGTCTTTTGCGGTTAGCAATAGAGAATATGAAGCTTAACACAAGTGCTTGTTTACTGACTACTAACTACTACTAGAGCGTACTGAACGTGACTTACTAATGAATAGTGTGGGTGGTATAGATAAGAAATGAGAGTCATTAAGAGATAAGATACAGAATGTTTTAAGAATCATATTAATCTAAGAATATTGTAAAGTTGACTATATATAGAATAGAGTGATTAGGGAATATTAATAATAGAATATGTGATAATTAATAAATAATAATTATAAAATAATAATAAAATATAATTAAATAATATAATAAAGATAATAATTTAAAAATAATAGGTATAAAAATAATGAATAAAATAAATAATAAATAATAATAAAATAATAATATTAAAAAATGATATGATATTAAATAATAATAAGAAATATAATTAATAAAATATATAATAAAATAAATATAAAAATAATATAAATATATAAATAAAAATAATAATTAATAATAATTAATGATTAATATAATAATAATAATATATATTTAATTTTAATATATGTATAATAATTAAGTAATTAATATAAAATAATAATAAAAATAATAATAATTAGATAACTAATATAATAATAAAAATAAAAATAAAAATTAAATATAAAAATAATATTATAAAAATAATAAAAATTAAAAAGAATAAATAATATTATAAATAATATTATAAAAATTGTAAAATTTTTAAAAATATTTATAAATGGAAAATATAAGAAAAAAAAGAAATTAATGAAAAAGAAAGACAAATATCAATACATTATTATTAATATTATTATAATTATAATTTTACTATAATTTATAAATTATTATGGTTATATATTTAAGTTCTTTATAGATTATAAGGCTAAAGAAATATAATTTTATATTGATTGTATTAATTTATTAATTACATTAATTATTATTTAATAGAAAAGATTTGTTTTATTGTATATGGATTTATTATTAATTGAAGAATGGATTTATTCTCAAAATTTTTGGAGTTTCTTTGGTTATTAATGGGTTGGTATTAGATGTTAATTTTAGATGTATTAATTTATGTATTATTATTAGTATTATGTTATTATTATTATTGTTAAAATAATTTATTTATTTATTATTATTATATTAAGGTTTTGATTATAATTTATTTATTCATTTATTTACTTCTTATTATTTATTATATTATTTTTATTAATTATTTATGTATTAATTTATTAAGTATTAATTATTTTATATCCATTTTTTTATGGATTTATTTATTCTTATGTAGGATTATTTATTTTATTTATTTGATTATTATTAATTAATTAGTATAATATTATTATTTAAATACTTATTTAACAAATTATATATAATATAAAATATTATAATTAATATTTAAATTATTAATATTAATTTAGAAATATAGATATTAATATTAATTTCTAATATTATATTTACTTTTTAAAATTAAAATTAAGTATTAATATTTATTATTTCATATGAATTATATTATTATTATTTATACATATTTATTGTTATCCTATTTGTTGTTTATTATTTGTATTTAATTTTTATTAATTTTGTTACCTATTCTTGTAATTTTATTATTTTATTTAATACCTGCAGTTTCTATAAAATTTTGTCATAGATTATGTGCCATGTAGCCTCTGTTTAAAGTAGTTACAGAGTTGCGGAAGAGGTACTCCATTGTCTATTCAATTGCATTTCATTTCAACCATTCCACACTATCTGCCATCAATCCCCCCTTATGCCAGAGAAGGATTCTACGTAATTGTAGCTTCTTCTAGTGATATTGCGCGTTTGTAGTTGATAATTTTGAGAAAGCGGCAGTTAGATTTAGGAATAGACAATTTTCTGCTATTTTTCTTCCTGTTTGATATCTCATCCTTTTACTTTCGTCGATTATAATTTAATGGCATTGCTATGCTGAGCAAGGATGAACTGCTTGTAATTGAGCTGGAAACTGTCATGTGGAATATATCCTATTGCTCATCTATCTTCAACTTTTTTTGAAGTTATGTTCGTCCTCTCTCCACCACATAGAAGAACATCTTGGGATCGATTTCTTTTCTTTTGTGTAATTTCTTTCATTTTTATTCTCTCAATAACCCCTTTTTTGAATTTCTTTTTCTGTATCATATCATCACTACTTGAGTTGTTATTGAAATGAAACCATCATGGTTTCAAGCATAGTTTTTTGGCTGGATGTTGAAGGTTGCTTTATTTCTGCAGTTTAAATTCTTTCAGAACGATGTCTGTTAATAGATATATATCTTTTCCATAACAAGTACAAAAGAAAGTTCCTTACATTGTTCTAAAAAATTTCCCTTTTTTTTATCGAGAACCGATATAGGTTTCGATGGAATAAAAGAGTTTTGTGACTTTGTCAAATTATCAAATATGTATTTACTATTTTTGTGACTTGTATTAACAGCGAGTTTATGTTGCCTCTTCAGCCCGAAATCTGAGGTTCTGTGTTAAGAGTTTGTAAAATCGACAACAATAAATAAAGATTTACTTGTCGATACTAGAGGACGAAGCTGAAGCTTAACTTTTTTAGTAATCTCTTCAAAATATCTTTCCAATAGGGTAATATTTTTCAATTAGTATAAAACCAAAACTAGTAGGTTGTCTTATCTTAGAAGTATTGTTTGAAGGAGTGAAGACAAAGCCGAGATGCCTATTTGTTGTTCATTATAATTAGATGAGAGAGAAAGTTTGATAAACTTATATAGAGATATATTTTTTATAAACATGTACTTTTTACTTCCTGGTTACAAAACGCAGTCGGTTTTTCGAAGACGCAGTAACAATTCCGCGGTTGCGTTTGTTTTGTGTAGACCAGTGACTAACCAGGTTTGCTGGTTGTCAAATATTGTATCGGTTGCTTTTCGTCTTTGCATCATAGCTAAGCATTAATTCAACTGTAAACCTTTTATACTCTGAATAACTTTTTCATATCACGTACTTCTCAGTTTTTATCTTAGTAGCGTAATGCATCTTGTGGTATTGTTTTTTCTTTTTTTTAAAATATTATTTTTTGGGTTTCTTATTCATTTATGTTTTATTTATTTTTTATGTAACTTTTTTAATTCACTTATTTTTTTTTTTTTCTCAATATTTTAATATTTTGTCTAAAAGTTTTTCATTGTGAAAATCTGTTTTAATAATAATTTTAAGAAATTTCTATTTTAAAAACTATGTTACTTTTGTTACTGTGATTCCTAAATAGCAGTAATTAAGCAGTAGCATGCTAATCCTTTTCCTAGATACCTCCAGCTTATACCTCCCACCCAATTTTCAGTCTTGCTCCTATTTGATCGATTGTTGATGTTTGTTCCTTAAAAACTCTTTGTTTATTTTTGTTTTTTTTTTTTCTTTAAGGGTTGTTTTATAGCGGAAAAATTATTACCAATTGCTAACAGTACTTTTATATTTTTTCCAATGTAATTCTAAAGAATATTGTCAAAATTTTTAAATTTCTAATAAATAAATGTATACACAAAACAGTCGAATTTAATTGGATATTCTTTGATCTGTGACTAAATTAACAGACAGACCCAACACTTGTCTGAAGACGTAACCTTAGATTCTATTTATTAACTTTTTTATCACAGCTCTCTTCTCTCTCGTCTCTCTTTCTCTTCTCTCATCTCTTCTTCTCGCTTCTTTTTCTCTTCGGGTCTCTTTCTCTTCTGTGACCTTCCCTCTCATCTCTTTTCCTCTATTTTCTCTTCTTTTTCTCATTTCCTTCTTCTTTTTTCTCTTTTCCTATCCCTTATTTCTTTTTTTGTCGTTTTGTTTGTTTTTTTTTGTTTTTTTTGCGTTTCTGGTTTTCTCTTTCTTTCTCGTTCTCTCTTTTTTCTATGTCCATTTTGAATTCGTCGTTTCGCGTTCGGATCTTTCCAACTCGCATACCGGTCATTTTTAAGATGTGACATAAACACAGTTTCTTTTACATAGTTCTTTATCTGCATGTATTAAAACCTTATTATTGAATATTATCATATTGCTATTTTCATTTGTAGTCTCCATTTTCAAATTTCGTCATCTTCACTCTTTTGGCATTTTATTATTTTTTGTTTTTTTTTTTATGTTCTTATTTTGTTATTTTTTTATAATATTATAACTTTTGACTTAATTTAAGTTTATTTGGGTTCGTTTTTATTTGTTATTGTTAAAACGCTTTCATAAAGGGTTAAAGATTTTATTTATGTGCTATATAATACAATGTATATTTATTAAATATTATAATGAGAAAATCTTATCTTTTATATTATTAATTTCTTTATTAAATTTTTCGTGTAGGCTTTTTTAATTCATTATAAGGTTATTCTATATGGTTGAGACAGTGAACGCGCAAACTGGCAATCCTCATCCGATGTTCCTAATACGAAAACAAAAAAGCTCCATCCCAGCTCGTTCTCCATTTTACGAAATTGTCAAAAATTTCTTATGTATATTTTCCGATTATTTACATATCGATATTATTATTTTATTGTTTTTTCTATTTATTGTATTTATTTATCTTCAGTTACTTCGTGAACACATGCGGTGAAGCTTCTTTTATTATTATTAATTATGATTTTATTATATTAATTTTTAATTGATGTATTTTATACATCTCATTTTGTCCGATTATTATCATATTAATTTTGTTTCTTTTAAAAACTTATTGTTATTTTTAATGTTGTGCACTTTAACAATATATTTATATTCTTAAAGAGATTTTAATACGATATACATTATACTTGTGCGTCAATTGTATAAGTTTAGTTATCGGCTGTGGTTAGGGGCGTGGTGATACTGATTTTTTTACAGTGTGATTTATGTGACTTACGTCCTCTTTCCTCTTCAGATAAAAAATACAGGTAATTAGGATAAATATGGATGGTTTTTGTGTACGCTTGTATTTCTACTTTGTCGTTAATATAGGTGAACTGGCTACTAGCTTCCTTTTTACGTCTTCATTCGAATCACTGTATTTTTTTTATTAAATATATTATTTTTTATATTCGTTATATAGAGCTTCTTTATATTTCTAAAAAAAAATAATTTTATTTATTACTTATTTAAGTTTATATTATTATATTATATATTTATTTATATATATTATATTATATATATATATAGTTATATATATATATATATGGTTTTTATTATTTTATTAATATAGTTATATTTTATATATATTTATTATTTATTATATTTATTATATATATATATGTTATTATATATATTATTATATTAATTATATTTATATTTATATATATATATTTATTATATAGGTGAGTCTGGCACGGTATTATAGTTTATATTGTTATTTATTTTTATTATTATTATTTAGGTTAGTTTATTTATGTGTTATTACGTATATATGTTAATGAAGTAATATTATGACATTAAGTTGTCATACTTTTGAATATGTTGGTCTGTTAATTCGATGATCAGACATCTTTACTGTTATTTATGGATAATGTTCAGAATGTCTGTAAAGTGTGGATTTTTCTGTATACAGGCGTTGTAACTAGATAGGGCAGAAGCGCGGAGGTGGGTTTAGGGGTGATGCTGATTCAACGTTATAACATTGTATCCAGGTCTCATTAAGGTTGATGTGGTTGTTATTTAAATTGTGAATATATCAGTCAGCTGATATCTGCTTTACTTGTCAGGTGAGTCTAAGATTTAAAATCTCTATAGAAATGTAAGCCGAGTAGATCCAGCATACTCTTGATAATTAATTTTTATATGGCCGCTACATGGCGTGGGATCTTTTTCAATATTAAGGAGTTTTGGTTCATTTGTAATGGTTTATTTGTATATTTATAATTTCTCATGGTGTTTTAAAGGATCTGTTGTATTTATGCACATCATGAGTTAGTTTTTAATTGATTTAACTTTGACTTTTAATATGTAATTGGTGGGAAAGCATTCTATTTATCTTTGAAAATAATAGGATTCGAACTTATATTTAATATTTTCCTGTCGGTTGTTGTAAAGGTTTTTGCGTATTATTGGGGGCATGGGGTCGGGTTTTGCGGTGCGAATTCAAAACTGGTTTTTATCTTCTCTCGAACACTTGTTCCTCTGCTCTTCGTCATTTCAGTGGATATTTCTAGAGATAATTCAGTCAATAAAATATAGCTGAACAGTCGGTAGTATTATTTTATAGTTAGGGGAAGTATTCAAGAATTGGTAAGTCATTATTTTTAAGTTTTTAATATTATATTGTATATATATGTATTCTTTATTATATATTATTTTTATAGTCTTTTATTTTTATTTTTGTTTTTTTTATGTATTTTTCTATTTTGTTATTTATTTTGTAGGATTTAGATCTTCGGTTTTATATTTAGGATGTTATTTAGTAAGATATTTTTTATTATGGTACTTTTTAGAATTCGTTATATTTTTGTTATATGCTAATGATGGAATTCTCAACCTTATTAACAATATTATTTAACGGTGTTTTTTATATATGGGGGCACTTAATTTCATTAACTTTAGTTTTGTTTTAGTTATCTACTAAGCATGCCAATTTAACATAGTTATATAATGAGTTATTGTCATATTTGCAGTAATTTGCTTTATATAGGGTTGTGAGTGCGTTGCGTAATAAGGTGATCAGAGGTGTTGAAGATCAATATAGGCGAGACATGAATACGCGAATGTTTCTCGCGTAGAGAAGTACGTTAAAAAAGTCCTAATTAGAGCGTCGTTCAAACGTTATGAAGCTAATAGGTTATTGATGATCATACTTTTTCATGCATCAAAGAGGATTTTGAAAAATATGCAATTCGAAATGTGTTATAATGAAGTTGGTTGAGTGGCTGTATTACAGGATTAGTGTGGGTTATATTGATTGTATCAGAATATGGAAGAGTCATGGCATCATCTTTCACGTTCGGAGAAGATCAGTCACCGGATCGGAAATATTATGTAAATATCGCAGTTTTTAGAGACGAGCTAACAATTTTAACTTGCTGTGAATGTTTGATATTTGATTGAAGTTTCCTCAAAAAGGTGAATCACAATCCGGGGAAGATATAAAGCTAGCTGTTCTCAAAATTCAAAGTAGTAGGTGGATTGTGTTTGTTCATTTGAATTGCTATGGAAGAATGGGTTTTTTAGAGTGTGATGCAGGGATGCGATTTTTTTTTCTTTAAATTTATGGTTGTTGACTTTGTGGTGTATTTATTGGTGTGGGTGTGTTTGGCTTGTTTTTCTGCTACAGAATTAGTGGTGGGTGTGCTAGTTTCAATTTACGATCCTACATTTACCTTTGATGAGGGAAGGTTGTTTTTTCCTCGGCAAAAAAAGTTGCCCAGTTGTTTGTTTTCTGTTTCAGTTAGACATTAAATAAAGTCTGCGTGTGATTGATTTCGCGTGTACTTTTCGCTGTACTAGTTTTATTGTTGATTATAATTTATATATTTATATTATATTTATATATATACTATTTATAATATATTATATTATATTATATATATTGATTTATTATTTATTATATATATATTTTATATATATTAATTATTATATAATATATATATATATATATATTGTCTATATTTATTTTAGTTAATTAGAGGAGACTTTTAATCTTTTTGAAGGAATATTGATTATTGTAATTTTTTGTATTTCCTCTTTTGCGTTATAGGCATTGGAGTTTGTTCTTCATGCGTTTGTCTTGCGAGCGTGCGGGCGAGGGTTCTTCTGCGGCTCTTAGGTTTGAGGGTTGCGACGGGGGGTTGGGGACTTTGACGTTCGGTCCCCCTTGTTTCCTCTCATTCGGTTTCGATCCCTTAAATTACTTGGGAAATCAGATTATGTTTTTTAGTGGGGTGCAGCTGCTGTGAAAATATGCGCCGAGGGTCGATTTCTCGCGAGTGATGTTTTTCTGCTGTTGGTAATTTTTTTCTCTTTGCTGTGGAACAGAAACTGGGATATTTTTGCCGTAGAGGTTTTCAGTATCGAGATATATTGTAGAGATGTTGGGATTGCACTGTTTTCTAAGGTGCTGTCGGTGTTGTTTTATTGCATCAAAATACATCTATTCGTGATAGTGTGTATGTCCGTGGTTATCATGTTGTCGTTTCACAAGTTGATATAGCTTTTTGTGCCAAAGTATTAACTAAGAAAAGTCGTGGTATGGAATAGTACAGATTCTTTCATAGTTATCTTTTGTCTTTGAAAATACGAGAATATCCGAAAAATGTCGGCCATAGTCGTATTATGCCCTGAAAGTTTAGGGGGTAAAATATGATCTGTTATTTATAGTTCGTTTTCCGGTGCCATGTATGATACAGAGAGGATGCGCATTGATCCTCAGTTTCATTTTCTGGTCATGTTTTGATTGGAATAAATAACCATTACTTTTTTTTGGTTTGTACGTTCTGTTAGTCTGACAATTATGTGAAGTAGTTAATTTGTGAGTATATGCCCAAAGAATAATAGAATCGCTATATTAGGTGAACGGGATCTTGATTTTTACTCTTTATTTATAATCTTTCAATGGTACCCGTTGATCACGATTGAACCAGACAGAAGAGCAGATTGTGTTTCGTACACTTATCTGGTTCTTAGTTACCATGTGTTAGATTTTATAAGTGTTCGGGTGTTCTATTGCTTTAGTATGAGGCGCTACAGGTTCCCCATGATGATGTCGTGAATCTGCCTTTCTTTTGTTTGATAATTTCCTTGCTCACAATAAAATGTTATATGTTACTTAAGTCTATTCCAAGATTATTAATTAATATAAAGTAATAGAATTAAGATTTTCTTTACTCTGTATCTTGAAGCAAACAAATAATGGCGAATTCAGATTATAGGGTAGTTTGTAAGGACTTTTGATTAGCATCAAATATTTACCGTTTACTGGGGTTACTAGACATGTAGAACATCTTTATCGTTAACCTTTATTACAGTTAGACGAATAGGTTCTCTATTGAGTAATGCTTATTATTCATGAAATAGGATATGAAATAAAGAATGACAGAGATTTTAGTATACTTGACCCTGTGGTCTATACAGTGCTACTATTTCCGATATAGAGATATACTCATATTATGTAGGTCGGCCATTATACCCTAAGGGGATGAAAATAATAGTAATTGCAGGGTTCGGCGTTTATTTACTGTGGTAGTGTGTGGGTTGGGGGTTTTTTTTCAGATTTATGTGTTTTGCGATATGGTGTTGGTAAAGCAGAGTTAGAGAAGAGTTGTGTGAGAATTGGTTATGTTTCATGGGGGAATTTGTGGCCTGCGGGGGTACAAACTACATTTGGAAGATGTTAGAGTCGAAAAAGCAGCCGTGTAATTATTTAGGCTCAATTTGTGTAGATTTGCTAATGGACTTTTCAGAGAAAGAATTTCTGATCTTAAATTAGAGTTGGTGGTAGGCATGGCTTCTATTAATGTTGTTGAGGCGGATAGATTGTGATCATTGAAGTTCGTCAAGTATTATGCCTCAATTATATGAGCCGGGGGGGGTGTTTACTAATTTCCAAGTTCAAATTTCTTTATCATTTATGCAGATCCTTATTATTAGAGGGGTATAAATATGATTTCAGAATGAGTTCTATATTGAAATATTAATTGTATTAGGATCATTGCTTTTCACTCCTATTACTTCTCTTGTGAAGAAGTATGCATAGTTCGCAGTGGGCATATTTATGTTGGGAGTAAAGGGGATTCTCATAGGGATTTCTTTCCCAGTGATTATTTATTTTTTAATAATAATTGACTCTTTATTGAATTAATAATTGGTCTATAATTCCTAGAAAAGAAATTCATCAGAAATGAACAATATGTCAGCAATGTGGAAAAACAGTAGAATTTTGAATGAGTACATTTACGATAGGCTTTAATGATATAAGGAATTTGACATATGTATTTTGGCATGAAATGCTCAAAGTCGCTTGTGCGTCTATTTAGATGTTATTATTTTGATTCTTAAAATGTTTGAAGAAGTTCAGGGTTAGTTTTCATCTGAAGACTTTGAGGCATCATAATTAGCTATGACAGCAGTACCCAGCGCTTGCTGTCTTGATGTTTGTTCAATCTATTTAAATAACGTTATTCATGGCCTGAAGGAAAATATTACTAGTTCTAGGTAGAGGGGAAATACAAAACATTTCACTCTATAAAAGCTTTCGAATTGGATTATTTTATTTCAGTGAAGAAATTGCATCAAGTATAGTTATATGCCACTTAACAGGATAATACATAAGTAGCAAAATTAAATGATTAAATGGATGTGTCTCAGATGGAAAAATGATTTTACTCACTTTTTCAATGGATTCACACCTACGGATTCTTTTGTTATTTAATGGTATTGTGCATTGGCATGGGCACATTAATATGTACTTGTATATGATTAATTGGACGAGGTAATGCTTTATTCATTTGGCGTATCGGCCTGTTTGACAGCGCTATCAGTTACTTGCCTCTACCATTGGGGTAATTATAGTATAGATATGGTAAAGTAAGAGGACCGTTTTTCATTGTGTACGTTGTTTTACGATCTGATTGCAAGTTCTGCAGAAGACTGAAATAATTTTTCGAAAGATCCTGAAGATTCGGGGTAGTTTGGATGGAAGTGACTAAGCCCTTAATTGAAGTCCATTCAGTGCTGTCTTAGCTAATGGACAATGCTCCACCATATCAAGACAGATCTATATGTTATAATGGATTTAATTCGATTAGTTTCGGGTTTTTGTGTCGCGACAAAGAATGGCCTATTATTTTTCGTTATTTTTTAACTTATCTTTTTGTCTTACTCTGTTTCAGATATAGGTAGAATTAGATTCATGGTGGAGGTCTTAGATCTATTTACGATTACCTTACTTCTTATGGGGCAGAAACGCAGTTGTATAGTCTATTCTGTGCAGCCGGCAGCTCTCCGATGAAGACTAATTGGCGATAAAGTACCGGACATTGAATCTGGAGTGGTGTCAATGGACATGTACTTTGGTGTAAATATTTTTCAATTAAAGATCCTTTATTCTTTTACCTACTTTTTTCTTCGGGATTTGTACATACTGTCCTCGCTGTATACGGCTAAAAATTATAACTAGTGTTTCCACTCTATAGTATAGAAATTTGTGTTGAATTTGATAACTGTCGAAATTGCTAATTTCATATCCGATAAGTGAGCGTTGCTATCGATGGGTAGTTTGTATACCAACACCTTGAATTCAATTGGTCTGTAGACATTTTATGGGTCTAGCCAAAATATCTCAATTTAATTATTTGAATTTTGTGTTGTTCGTATATAAGATGAAGGATATTTTTTTATTTGTTAGGGTTTCATGTCTAACCTGTTCTGTATAATTGTAAGGTTTACCTTTAATTTGAGGCATACTAGTGACCTCCTTATTTTAATTTGGAGTATTCATTTTTTTTTGTGCTTTTGAAGACCGACTTCTTCTTGTACTTCGATGTGAAACACTGTTAAAGAGTTGTGAGCTCGTCTATTCAATCAGAATAAGAAGGTATTCGACTCGATATAATTAAGCTATTTAAATTCAAGTTAGATTTCCCGGGTTATTGTCGATTTCATTTGACAAAAAATTGTGGTTCGTGAATATTTGTTACGTGGAAATTATTTCACATTATTTTTTTTTGTTTTCGGGTGAAGTATTATAAACGATGGGCACTTGTGAAAGATAAGAATGTTATTGTTTTATTAGTGTTATTAATAGAAGTATGGGATTTCTAAGTTCATTTCATGCGTGAATGTTTTGATATATCTTCCTATTCTTTTGTTCATCGTATATGTGATGTAGTTTATCGTTGTTAATCAAGTTTGGATATATATATGCACTAGCAGAATGCGTTCTTATTTGCAACAGTCTATCATAGATTGACGCATTTTTAGGCCATTCGTTTACAACTCGGTAGGTATGTCTACGGTGAATATATATAGTTATTGATGCAGAGATTACTTAATAGAAGTTTATTTAATGATGAGCCGGCTTTGTACAGACTTTGCTGATTATGCATTTCTTTTTTGTGCGTTTTTTTAGTTTTCTGGGGACGAAAGATCTAGATGAAGTTATACCTGAATACGGAGGAAATCATTTTTTAGGTAAAGTTTAACAGATGAAAATACGCTGCTTATGGACATAATGCTGTGCGGTGATTCCCTTTGGTTATTTACAGGCTCTAAGTCTTGATGCCTGTTAGAATAAGAAACTTCCTGTATCGGGAGCATGATAAAATCATACATCGCGTTAAAGGCAAAATCGCCTTACAATTAATAAAGAAGCAATAGATCTGATCAATTTCGGGAAGATAGTAATAGGGGACGGTGAACTATTCACAGCTTGATTTAATGGCTAAGTCGATGTACTTTGTATCATTTTAGTTTAGAAGATATCAGAATACAGAGATGCAACAGTGAACGCTATGAATGAAATTACTGCATGAGCAACGATAGAGGGTCGATGAGTGTGACATTGGATGTTATATTCTACCTCATAATGACGGTTTCGGAAATCTTCGTTAGATGGATCATTCAGAATCTCTTTATTTTCTGTCTGATTTACACGGAGTAAGATTGGTGGTTGCTTAAGCTATACAACATCGCCATACATACAACTTTCCAGTCCTTGAAATGGAGGAGTTAGTTATTGTACTTCTGGTTCTATACAATGTGTTAAACATATTCTGGATGATGAAGCGCGTCTTTATATAGAACTCTTGTCGTATTACATTTATCTCTGGATTGATTTGTATATTAGTGGGTATCTCTCATCAAATAATTTTATGTATAGGTATTTTTTTGATGGTATTATGTATATATTATATTAGACTATAAGATATTGACGATATTATTTAAGATATTGTAGGTTGTGTATGATAAATATTATTAGGTAGGTGTCTATTTATATTAGGGTAGATCATATATCACTAGATATGTGTTTTTATATATTAATATATTTATGTATTGTGGTTTGATTATATTTGTCTTTTATCTATTTATATAGTATTTTACTATATATATTAGGCATATTTTTTTGGGTTTTGTATTTACTAATTAAATTTCTTTATAATATACCTATATGTCAATTGACATATTATATTATTTTATATATTATTTATAACACCTTTTTTTTGCAGGATAATCTTTTATAAATAAAGTGAAAATTATAAAAATGTTTTATTTCCTATTCTGCAATTCTGGTTCAATTATATTTCAAGCAAAGTATTTTTGCCTAATAAGTTATTAATTAGGACTGATGTTATTCAATATACGCCTGTAGATTACATGTGCATAGTTGGTGTGATTTTCTGTAGATGTTTGCATAATTGGTTGTGAAACATTTTGAACGATATTGTGGTGTGTACTTAAGAGAAGTTATTGCACTTGGGTTGGGAGTTCTCGTGTGTTTAGTTTTGGGTATAGTTTGCGTCAATTCAAGGGGTTAGTTACTTTAGAGGCGATGGGTATGTGTTCTAGTGTTATATATTGCATTATGAGTTGTGAAAAGGAACTTGGAAAGTATTTTAGGTTTAGACTATTTTGACGCATGAAAATATATATTAAGATGATAGTTAGTAATTCGGGTTAGTGGGTTTTTGTGCTTTTACAGTTGCACATGAATAGAACAAAGAAGGGTATATTCTAGGTTACAATATTATAGAAGTATGTTGTGGTTTAAATAAGTTGATTATGTCATGGGTGGGCGGTGTTTCGATAGAAGCTGGCATTTTTTGTGGTAGGTGTTTATTACGTTATGACTACATTTGCCAAGGAATAGATTCGCAACTGGAGCGAAGGGTAATATTCGGATGATGGACGTAATAGATAGAGTAGTTTCAATAGAGGCGAGAGGATTCAGTGGGATTGTGGGCGTTGTGCGGTATGAGGTGCTGGTGTTCTTGTATTGATTTCGCGTACTGCTTATTAAGCTGGTTAGATCAGGAGTGCCGTAAGAGTAGAGGATGTTGTTTATAGAAGTGGTGTCTTAAAATTTTAATATTTTAAATTTCTAATATATACTATTTTTACATATACTTTTGGTGTAGACATAAATACATAGATATACTTTTTTTTCGTAGAATTTAAGTGGTGTGGTGAGAGAGGAGTAAAAGTAAAACTATAATGTAGTATTATATAATATGTTTTTAAAAGAAAAAAATCAATAACAATATGATCAAGTCAGCGCTTCATTATTATTAAATAAACTTGAGAATGTCGTGTGAATTATTTAACAGAAGTTATATGATTTACGCATTTACGTTGTGGAGGCTTTATGTTAGGCGTGGGGGTGATTCATTTTAGCGCCTTAGGTCTGTAATTTACGATTAAGTTCTATGATCTGAACAGATAATATCTTTTTAGTCCCGTGGTGTTAATTTGTGCTGTGTTTCATATTGCTACATGTAAACTTTTGGTAGCATTGTGGTCGAGATAATGAGAAGTATGTTACGTGTGTTTGGTGTCATACATATGTTATTTTATTATTTTTGGACTGTTTTTCATTATTTTTTTTGCATATCATTTTGGTAAGCCAATGTGTATTTTTACTAGAGGTGTGGCAGACTTAGAGGTTTCTTGTTGGTTTAGAGTTTCTAGGAATATTAGTGATAATTTGAGACGCAATGTTCATATATTGAGACATCTTCCCTTTAATTTACGACAAATGTCCTTTTAAATTAATTTCATTTTATAAGTAAAAATCTTCCGGGTTTGCCTATGTTTGGGGTTTCGCTCTTCTCTCTATTGGCTAAACGGATAGCCTTTATGATCGTCCTTTTTGAGAGATTATTTGTAATTCTTATGTTTATTTTTTATGACGTACTAGGTTTTGTTGAATAATATATTATATTTTATTGTGTTATCTTTTTTTTTTATATGTTTATATTTATTAATTTATTTTTTATTTTTTTTATTATTATTTTTTTATTTATTCTATTATATATTATCTATTATTATATATTTTATATTAAGCTATTTAACTCTCTGCATCTTCATCCGGCTTCCGCACAGGTGCTTATTTTAGCCTCCTTCTATCATTTTCGAGAGACGCTTTGAGATCCATCTTGTATATCATTTCGTACATTTCCTTGCTTTTCATTCTGAGTATTCATTTCGTGTTATGATCATACGATTCATACTTCAGTTTCAAAACTTCAGCTCCAAGTCACCCATATTAAAGATCTGCGAGGTTCTTTTAGTTTCTTCTTTTTCCTTCGTCAATTTTCTTTTTTATTATAAGATAGCCGGGTGCTTTTTCTTTCTTTTTCCAGATGGGAACATCCCCTTCCTATGGGGGATTGCCTCTCAAGCTCAGTGGGTTGTTGTTGGACCGTCTGCAAAATCGGAATCTATTGTTCTTTTATAAACCTAATATAATACCCTATCTTGATTTCCTTTCATTGATTCTAATATATGCAGCTTGAAGCTCGGATTTTCAGGATTCCAGTTCTGGCTCTGTATCTTAGCTCTCGGCTGCGGTTCATTGGTGCTGGGCGCGTGGGACATTTAATTTAAAACTCAACTACGTGGGTGGCTAGTTTTCATTTTTTCACTCCTCTTCTAGTTGCTACTTGTCACAGGAGTTCAACTCTTGAGTCATTTGGCGCTTGTTGTTGTGCGGATTTCAGACCCTCTCCCATCTTTTGGATCCTTTGGACTGGTCATGTAAACCTCAGGGCCAGGTCAGCAGCCACTTCACCACACACGAGTGGTTCAAGTTGAAATGGATTCATCCTTTTAACTACGAAAAATACCTTAAATTGTTATACTCTAAAAATATATCCATGAGTGGGCAGGCTTTTTCCCCAATTCTACGCGGTGTCAAATGCCTTGCTGATTTAGGTGCTGCCTCCAAGTCCACTCGGTAACGGTTATCCTGGATAATCGATTCACAGACCCTCAAGTACTTACTACTATTCCTATACTTGTCAACACCAAACTCGGGACATATGCCTTGAAAAATAAAAAATTGGGTTCGCTGTGTTTGAACGGTACGGTGTTCCGCACCGCACTAGCACCTCAGCGCATACTCCGATTCCTTCAAACACCGTGGGTCTTGGTTGGAATCAACTCTGTGCATAACCTTCAAAACATAACTAATTCGTTATCACAAAGCTCGGCTCTGTAGCTGCGAAAAATAAAAGTTTGTATCATGTGCACTTAGATTATTGTAAAAGGGGGGGTAAGTGCGGTTATCTTAACTTTTTATCATACTTAAACCATTGGTAGGTAGTGCACGGGTCGATGGTGCGCGTATACCAACTCTTTATTGGGAATGGATGTTTTGTTTTATTCGAGTTGTAGTTTCAATCGAGTTATTCAGGTTGGGGTTGTAGGAGCACCTTGGTGGGGGTTAGTGGTCAGTGTGACATATGGATTATGCTCATTGTTTAGGAGAGAGTCATTGAGAAAGTGGTAGGCGGGGTTTAAACTATTATATTATATACTAGGATGTGAGTCGAGTGGGTGCTTCGTTATAGAAAGGGTCGGGGAGCGGGATCATTGATTCACGCTCTGTATCTTTGGAGTGATGGGTGGTGATCTTTGACCAAGTGACTCGGGCGTAGTTCTGTATTTTAATGTATGGATTTATTTCCGGATGGGTTCTTTTTTTTTTTCTATTAATAGTCTTAGATTACCTTGATTCTGTATATCATCGATGAATATGTTCCCATGTTGACTGTTCTATGGATTCCCATTTGTCGCAGGGGTTATCTTGTGCGTTACGTTGATGTAATATCGATTTATGTGTTAAATTGTATACTTGGTTTAATTTAATGTGTTTTCGTTTTCTTTTTTTATGTTTTTTCATATGTATTCACAACAACCAGAAGCAAATAGATAATGAAGATTAAAATCGATTTGAGGGATATAATATTGATCTTCGTTAGAAATTCGGAATGGAGGATCTTAACATAAATATTTTTATTCTGATCATGTTAAACATAGAATCTTTCTTAAAAATCCGGCCCTTTTTTGGTGGTGGGGTTAATAGCCTCCCTAGGTGCAGTTAATAATAGGTCAGAAAACGGTCTTTTAAGAGGGTCTTAAAATTCCGGTCTATATCCGATCCTTATGATAACCCTTATTGTTGAACTTATCAAATCTGGGGTACAAAACAAAATAGTTGCCATTGGGGGCAATATTTTTGCTTTTGCAAACATTTGCAACTTTCCAGTGTTAGCAAACGTCCCGGTTTGCGGTTTGCATATTCGTGTTTGGTTTTTTTCTGTGCTTGGTGCTTTTGACCGCTATATTTCTATTTCACTCACTATCTCTTTTTAGTCGCTCTATAGCGTATACTCGATGAACATTTGCTGTGGAAATTGTTTCTTCCTAACACACAGAGATATGCATAGAAAGTGTTGACTGTAATAATGTTTTATGGTATATATCTGATATCGGAGAGCCTACTCCAGTATACTAAGAAGAATGGGGATATAAGCTCAAGAGGGGCAAACCATTGAGCATTGGAGCGTCATTTGATGTACCTTAACAGTCCACAAGCTTAATGTGGGGGACCATCTTATTAAAAATTTAAATTTAACCTTTGTGGCAAATCAAGCTGAATTGAAATTATAAAACTCGTTCACTTCAAGCTTTATAGATGATAATTAATTTGTAAATAGATTCTAACTTATGTTTAAATAGAAAATATACGGCTCTTATCCATTATCTGCTTCCAATTAAACTTTTTTTTTCTAATTTTTATAAAAAAAAATTATAATTCACGTTTTCGAACAAAATGCATGGTGACAGAAGCATGTTTTTTTTTAAACAATTCAAAGTGAAATAAATTATAAATATAAAAATAAATTACGTTAAGTAAGGTTATGATACATTTAGTAAGGTTATGTTAGGTTACGTTAGTTTACATAGATTTTAATTTTTTTTTATTATTTTTAAAGGTGAGAAGCTCTTTTGCGTAATAGTAAGGCTTAGGGTAATCCTATCAGGTATCCATTATTTTTTCCGATAATCGTAAGTTATCGGATATCTGTTACCCATATATGTATAAATATATTGTGCTCGGAAACGTAAAAGAAACTTTGACTTCAGCTACATTTACATAAGATAATTTTTTTTTTAAAATGAAATATTTTTTGATAATTACTTATATATTAACTAAAATGTTGTATTTACAGTAAAGAGTAACAAATATATTTCATTCTAAAACGTAAATTTAGCGTTTGTTCGTAAAGTTAATTTTCACAAAAAATTGACCGGCATGAAATTTTTATCATGAAAAAGTTTTTTAGTAAAATTTTTTTAGTAAGTACGTATACATTTCTTGTTTTTCTTTTTTAAATAAACGAATACCATAGGGTCAATGCACAGCAGGTTGTCGCACATGCATGGGAGACCGTTCGCTGAAGCGCTCGTTCCAAATGCGTGCTGCACGCGAGCGGTACCGTACGATTGTTATACGGCATCGCTCGCGCAGCGCGCATTTGAAGCTAGCGATCTGCTGTGCATTTATTTACCTTATGGTATTCGTTTAGTTAAATATATATATATATATATATATATATATATATATATATATATATATATATATATATATATATATATATATATATATATATATATATATATATATTTTTTAGTATATATATATATATATATATATATATATATATATATATATATATATATATATATATATATATATATATATATATATATATATATATATATATATATATATATATATATATATATATATATATATATATATATATATATATATATATATAACAACCTAGTAAATTAATTTTTTTATTTATGTAAATGTGTGCATAAATTAGAACACATTTGGCTTTTTTTGCTTTTAATATCGATTGCATGCATTCGAACACATTCTTTAATTGAAAAGAAATGGCAACGCTGTTAGATGGGAATATTATAAAATCGATTATCTTCTCTAATATATCGTATGACATTTTACATGATCTGATTATTATTGATATATACATATATATATATATATATATATATATATATATATATATATATATATATATATATATATATATATATATATATATATATATATATATATATATATATATATATAAATTTATGGTTATATATATATATATATATATATTTTAATATATATATATATATATATATATATATATATATATATATATATATATATGTCCCAACAGTAAGTGTACTGATGTCGTATTTAATTACGTATTGGACTTACTGAAATTACAAGTTATCTCCTTTGAAG
>JABUQX010034268.1:25000-27500 GCA_015478945.1 Trachelipus rathkii
CATCAGAAATAGAAAATAAAATATTCAATTTTGTGCTTATACTTGGGACGAAAATTCTAAAATGGGCTCATTACAATTATTTGGTATTTAATGTTCCTTTTGAATGCATTCGAGATGTGGTCAAAAGATCTTTGTTTAATCAGCAAGGAACAATAGATTATTTTACTGCATTAAATGAGATAATGAGAGACAATAGAATTGCAAGTTATGAAAGATTCAAAATGTATTCCAACTTTTATTTCGGGGAAAAATTTTGTGGACTTTTCTCTCCATTCCCTATCGAATTAAGAGAACATATTAGAAATATTCAAAATATGGAAATGGCTACTAATCCGATTGTTGTTGAGCAAAGGTTAAACTTTTGGAAACGTGTATTATCATCACCAGCATTATCAACTTACATGTATAAAGAGTGCATTGTATATGTGCTGCAGAAATCTATCCTGAAGGGAAACTACATATTCCTCAGGGATTTTCCAGTGTTATACAAAGTGAAAATCAAGACACCAATCTCTTTTTCTATTTTAAAATCAGTAGCAGAAAAATATGAGGCAAAATGTTTAGACCCTGACACAAAATATGTTCCCAAAGATTATTATATGAATTTATTTTTAGATATGTTCGAAAAATTTAATGAAAACGAAAAAGTTTTAATCTTTAAAACGTCTGAAAGTAGATGCTGTTATAGAGTTCTGGAAGGCCTTTTGGATTGGCCATTTCAGATTCATTTTCTCAATTATGCAAAACTAATGTGGGGAATTTTAAGACTAGAACATTTCGTGAATTTACTGATAAAATTAATTAATAAAAATAAAGAATGTGAAGGACGAATTTACAACTATAGATTTACATTCAAACAATTGTGGATGAATGCACCTGAAAATTATAAAAGTTTCGTTTGTAGAGAAAAAAATGAAAACCAATTTTGCGTATTGTTAATTTTGAACAAATTTTTAGAGCTTGATCCTTTTACACATTTTGACAGACACAATTTAAAGTTAGTGTTTGAACATGTCAAAAAGGTTAACGATCCAAATATGATTTTTAGCTTAATAAAGAGTATTACCCTAATATTAACAACAAATGGAAAGTATGAATTAGCTGACATATTTTTCGGATGCATTTTATTACCGGAACATATTGTAGATTTCAAAAGTAAATTTATCACATCATTCGAAACAATAATTCATTTACAAAGTTTACTCATTAAAAAAAACCTGAACGAAGCAAATTCTCTGATAAGATGGTGTCTATCATCGGAAAATGATCGTAAAATATATATTGTTAATTTCCTTGGTGTAAGAACAATGAAAAACTTATGATTTTAGTTAAAGAAGGAAACACAGAATTAGTTGGCAAGATTTTAGAGTGGGGTTTTACTACCAATAACGAAATGAGAAAAAGTAAAATATCTTTAGCTTCAATGAGTATTCTGTAATACAGTAAACCAATATTAAAAATTTTAGGCCAGGAGAGGAATTGTTTAACTACTGTATATTTGAAGGTAATGATCTCATAGACCTAAAGAATGAGTTATTTCATTCTCTTTCTCACCATCCTCCTGTAGGCGTATGCACCTGTCAGCTGTCCTGCACGAAACTCCTCCATCGCCCTCGATCATCATACAATCTCTCACTCTCCACCTCCTTCATTATCATCCCAGTCCTCTCCACCGCACTCTCAACACCATCTCTCGACCTCACCTTCGGCCTCCCCACTCCCCTCCTTCCCTCCAGTTGCCACTCATAATACCTATTCGCACACCTATTTGCGTCCATCCTCCTCAAGTGTCCGAACCATTTCATCTGCCCTCTCTCCACCAGTTCCAATATACTTTCCACTCTCAACTCTCCCCTCACGTCATCATTCCTCCTCCTCCTATCCAATCTTGTAACCCCCAATATCAATATTAATCCTCTCATTTCACATACCTGCACTTTAATTTTAACTTTTATATTAAGTGTTCATGCCTCGTGTCCATATATTAGTACGGGCCTTATAATGTTGGTATAAATTATTGTCTTAACTTTCCTTAGTATATTCCGATCCTTGAGCAATGGGTACAATGATTCAAATATCCCATTATTCTTTCCAATTCTATGACTCAGCTCCTAGAACATATCATTTCTTACTCCGCTATACACTCCCAAACATTCATACTGTTCCGTCTGTTGCAGCACTTTCCCCCTCCAGTTCTATATTTAACTCCTCCTGCTCTCTACTCACCATCATAACCTCCTTCTTCCCTTTATTGATTTTCATCCCTTTTTCCATCAGCACCTCATCCCATACCACTATAAACCTCTGCAGAACCTCTCTCGACTCCGAGACCAACGCCAGATCATACGCGCATTCTTTCTCTGACATCGATTTTTAAGAAAAAACTTTTCAACTGTCATACTAACGTTCAAGTGATGTCTGGTTAACTTGGGTTAACTGAAAGTGACTTGTTGAGATAAAAAGGAAATATTACCTCTCCATCGAGCATTCAGTTTGAAAT
>JABUQX010034268.1:37500-40000 GCA_015478945.1 Trachelipus rathkii
ATTCTTTTTATTACCATGTTTCACATAACAGAACAGTTTTAAAACGATTATATTTTTTCTAAAATAAAGAATGTGTTTCTAAATAGAAGACTTCGCTTAAATCTTAAAATTAAAGATCTTATCACAATCTAAGTGATCTTATGACGTAAAAATGAATTAATGATCTTAAGTGGTAATAAAGGTATGCCAGTCATCATTTAATTCATCTTTTTGTTAGTAGAGAAACATTGGTGGGTTCCAAGGTAAAGATTCTTTAAAAATCTTGAAAAGATTCGTGAATATGACCTAAGACGATTGTTCCATTAAAATATTGCTCTAACACTTTTTGGTGATTGGGTCTTAGCCCAATCCAAGAAATTAAGTTAAATTTTACCATATAATTATGTTTGTTTATAAACTTTATGCAATATATATATCAGCAGATATTTATTTCCAGTGAAGCATTCTACGAATGTCAAAAAATTTACAGAATTTAACTGCGTTTTATGACCATATTAATTAAAGGGGATTTAAATCCAGATTTTAGTGGAAAGCACCAAAAAGGAAAAAAAAAAAAAAATTTCCGGCAACCTTATTTTACGACCTAAGAGAAGGGTTGCCAATGACCACTTTTTGATAACTGCTAAGATATGGCCGCCATAATGTGGTCCCATACGTTGTATGTGGTGGCCTCACTTTCTCCTGTAGCCTTGCTAAAAGGAACTCTGAACTTCAAATCTTTTAAAAGTAGTTCGCGTTTAATTAAAGTTTCCTTAAATTTTTATTTTAAAAAGAATTAAAAAGAAGTGTTGTAATAGTTTGTTAAAAGAAATTGCTTTTAAGTAATAATTTATAGTCCAGAGCATTGAAAACGCAGAAGCCTTCAAATATCTTTTGAGGTAAGTCTCTTAATATTAAAAAATAAAAACTATTGTAATAATTTTATTATTTAATTCAAAATTATTAAAGTATTATATTATTTAGCGTAAAGATGATTTCAATTTACGCTCTTTACTTTTCGAAAACATTTTAAATATTATTTTAGCACTTACCAGAATATATATATATATATATATATATATATATATATATAATATAATTAATAAAAATATATATAATATATAATATATATATATAATATATATTATATATATATATATATATATATATAATATATAATATAATATATATATATACATAATATTATATATATAATATTATATTAATATATATATATTATATATATATATAGTATAATATATATATATATATATATATATATATCAATATATATATATATAATATTATATATATGGGAAAGATTTACATTCAAAAGGAGCTTCGTTCGTATGTAGATATACCTGAAGCGCGTGACGTCATAGTCCAACGTCAGACTCTTCATGGGTCACGTTTGACTGTGACGTCAGAATGCGGTAATTACGCTTAGTCGTCGATATATACTATGTTATACTATATATAATATATATATATATATATATAGTATATATATATACTACCTATATTATAATGTATATATATATATAATATATTATATAATACTATATAATTATATATATATATACATATATATATATATATTATATATATATTATATATATTATATAATATATACTATATATATATATATATATATATATATTATATATATATTATATATATATATACTATATATATATAATAGGATTATATATATAATAATATATATATATATATCATATAGTAAATCAACATGTCCAAATGGTTTTGAGATTATAGCAAGTACGAATCAGAATTGTTGCTAATAAATGTCCAAACAACCTCATTTTTTGGGGATTTATTGTATTTTTGGGTATCATCACTAACGAATACCCACGTGTAAACCCGATGTCAGGAGTCGGGGTTTCTCGGCCTCTTAGGTGGACGACGGGGGGACTAATCCCCCCTCCGGAGATGGTCTCCGGAACCCCCGCGTCTTTAGGTCTTTGGGTGTCGCGGGGGTTCCCTCCACCATCCCCTCCGGGTATGAAACGTCCCCCCCTTTCGCTCCCCCATTCGCTCGAACCCCTAAAAGGGTAAATACTTACAAATTAAAAGCCATATATATATATATATATTTATAACTATATATATTAATACTATATATACTATATATATTATCATATATATAATATGATATATATATAATATGTTAAATATCTAACTCACAAGTTTAAATTTTTGACGGCTCAAAAAAAATTTTCAAAACGTTGATCTCTTGTATCTTTGAGAAATTTGAAATTTTTTTCAAAAAAAATTCTGTCCTTGCTTAGTTAACTCACATGGAGTATCACAGTGTATACATATTTTTGTTTCCTACGATTAACTATTATATTGTTAGAAAGCCAATAAAGTACCTTTCGTCAACCTATTAATTCATTTAAATAATAAGTGAAACATACAAATCCACAATCCAAGCGATTAACAAAATTGACATCACAGAATTATATAGACGCACTTTTTTAAAGAGCTCACACAGTTGCAA
>JABUQX010034268.1:50000-52500 GCA_015478945.1 Trachelipus rathkii
CAAAGAGGGCACCCATGGCCATTCAGCAATTTTGAAAAATTTATCTTTATGAAAGGGAATATGATCCTATTCAGAATGCAAGAGGAGAGCGAGGAGGACAAGATCACATATAATTGAATAAGATTAAAATCTTTCTCATTTTTTTTTGTTATATATTTTGCATCTTTCAATTAAAATTTAAAAATAATTCGTCTTTAAAACAGGTGCCTTATTTTTCATATTTTTTTTTTTTTTTTTGCGATCCTAAATTTATGTTTTTAAAAAAAAAATTAATTTGCGGCATGTGCGCTTGGCGCTTGCGGACTAATTTTTTTGAAAATTTTTGCTCTTTTGTGCTTGCGGACTAAGTTTTTCGGACATGTGCGCTTTGCGCTTGCGGACTAATTTTTTTGAAAAATTTTGCGCTTTTGCGCTTGCGGACTTAGTTTTTCCACTTTGCGCTTTTGCGTTTGCGCTCTAAATTTTAAAATTTGCGCGCCCACCTCTGATTTATATATATTATTTTATATATATATTATTATTATATATATATATAATATATATATATATATATATGGGTATATATATATTATATATATATATATATTGTATATATCATATTTATATATATATATAAACCATATTTATATATAATATAATATATATATACTGTTTTAAATAAAATATATATATGATATATATTATATATATATATATATATATATATATTGCATCATTTTCCGAAATTTCTAGTCTTCAAAGAATAAATTTTACTACAATGTTCCAAAGGATAGAATTTTTTATTTTTTTTTTTTATTTTTAAAACTCGTGTTTTCTTTTCTTTATTTATTATTTCTAAATTATTAAAGGTGTTTTCACATAGAAGACCTAGCCTATGTTTTAAAATTAAGGAAATTGGGTCGTATGAGTGGGTTGCCAGTGACCATTTATTTTTTATTTATTTTTAGATGAGTATTTTATAATTTTATTATTAGTATTTTAGTATTGACGTGTGGGGTGAGAAATTTTTATTTAAAAAAAAAAAAAAAATAAAAAAAAAAAAAAAAAAAAAAAAAAAAATTCGTTTTAGTGACTCGTCAAATTACTCTTTTTGGTAACCAAATATTTTTTTATAAAAAATTAAATTAAAAATTTCTCGTTATTAGTTCAAAGTAATTTGGATTTTTTTCATATATTTCTTTAATTAAAAAAAAAATAAGTAAAAAATAAAATAAATAAGGGGCCCATTTTTTTGTCCTTTATTATCACTTTAATTTTTTAGAATTAATTTATTCTTTTTTTTTAATATTTAGTAATAATAATAGTAATAATAATAATAATAAAAATAATAATAAAAATAAAAATAATAATAATAATAATAATAATAATAATAATAATAATAATAATAATAATAATAATAATAATAATCAATAATAATAATATATATATAATATAATAATAATAATAATATAATAATGTATTATTATTATTATTATTATTATTATTATTATTATTATTATTATTATTATTATTATTATTATTATTATTATTATTATTATTATTATTATTATTATTATTATTATTATTATTATTATTATTATTATTATTATTATTATTATAAATTATCGAATTGTCTAGGTTCATTTGGGTTGAAAGCATTTAATTTAAAAAATAGAAAGTGTTTTTCATGATTTCACAAGTCGAGTTGTTCATGAATGATTGAGCATAGCAGTTATGATTGTGGTTAGACATTTAAGCAGAGAAAGGATAAAGACCGTTAGGAAAGAAATTCACGTGAAACTTCATCCTCAAAAGGGAGGAGGGAGGAGGAGGGAGGAGGAGGCAAAAGAGGAGGAGGAGGAGGAGGAGGAGGAGGAGGAGGAGGAGGAGGAGGTGGGCGATTTTGGAAGAAGAGGAGGATGTTTGCTACTAAAGGGTTTAGAAGATCAATGATAGTTAGCAATAGAATTAGGAAAAATGATGTCACGTTTCGATCCCTTGAGGGAGATTTGAGAGAAGCATTGAGATGAGGAAAACATTTAGACCCCTCCCTTTTAGGAAGAGATTAATGAGTTGAACAACCCAGAATATGTGATGCATCCTCCATTCAATGGTGGACGATATTCAATATAAGAACTAGCAACGGGCAAGTTCTGAATGCACTTCAGAACAACAAACCTCTTAGAAGATATTTAATAATAGAGACAATGTGATCGTTATTAGAACATTTAAGAGAAAGGGAAACACAAAGAACATTAAGGAGTTGTGGTTTTGAAGAAAATACATTAGTTAGGTGGAAGATTACTTTTAGTAGATAGGTGATATCAATAAGTTTTTGAAGAAATAAAAACTACCTTGTTTTTTTCTGTGCCGATTTTAAATACGAGAAAAATCAGTGGTCAGCAATCCCAAAATCATCCAAATAGTATCAGCGATTGGTTGCAATGTTATTTATCGAAATGAAAAAGTAATACAGGGCAGAGTCATCTGATTAAAGAGTGGATAGGAGCTGGTGACAGTT